>SNQJ01S0011035.1:49406-62499 GCA_010110895.2 Picea sitchensis
GAATTTTTGCATCTCTCTTTATATGTAGACTAAGTTTTATGAGAATTCATGTAAACGTGAATAATGTGAAAATATTTATGTTCTTAACATATATTCTTAAGAAGGCTTGTCAATTGGGTTTAGCTCAAATGGTGTAATTTTCCCACCGTTGTGACCAAAAGTGACGAACAACAGGTAAATTGTTTTTTTGCTGCGTTAGAAAATTAAAACATCTCAATAAATAACAACCTCATCGACACATCATTCACATATTAATGAAATAAAATTAATGCATTTATAGTCAATTGCAACAAAATGTTGACACGTCATCACCAAGTACCACGACATGCATATCGATGCATTAACACATTAATTAACAACAACCCAACATTATTTAATTCTACAATTAATATCGACTCATAATAGTACGAATCTTAAATGCTCAACGCATCTCATAGGAAAATCATCAGATCACACCAGGATAACGTAAGATAACGTAACGAATCATAAGGATCATAAATATAATCACAAGAATCACATAATAAGATACCTACCCAACCTACCCTACAAGGTTAGGACCTCTAGGACACATAAGCAATGCTCAAGCTCAGGTTCCAATTGATTTTAACCATTTAAGGTCTCAGGGTTGGCGACTATTCTGAGGAACAAGGAGGTGTCTACTTCCCACCAATACAATCAAGTCCAAACTGACTAAGCTAAATCAACATCATCAATGATCATCAAGGTGCAATAGCATTCTAATAACCAACACATGTAACTTAAGAATCCCATAGCACAGGAGAATTAAATCCTAAATCATTCATATAAAGACACAATAGAGGGTGCAATGAAATCAACTTTATTTTATTTTCTAGGTGCAAGGGCACATCTATTTGATTCCATATGTGCAAATAACCCAACAAAGAATTCAACAATGAAGCTACAATTATTCCACGGTGCACATGTGATCCCATTGCCAGATAACATAATCAATTGTCAATCATTGCGCACGAGTAAAACCATCAAATATTTCATGGCACAACAAGATATCTACTCAACAATCCTACATCAATCTCAAATTATATACTCATCATATCAACACTAAATTCCGGACGCATTAAATTACATGCATTAATTCAAGGGTGCATTCAACTTGACATACAATAAGACTAGATGATCAACTACACATAAGGAAGGAGAATCCACAATAGCTAGAGTGCAATAGTGAACTAATTACATAACCGATTAACATTAAGTTAAGGCGCAAGAATAAAAAAATTCTAAATCAAGCAGACATCCACATCATTATTAACGTATGAGTAATCGTTGACTTATTCAAGGTGCACGAGGGTAATCACATTCTAATTTCTAATTTACATCATTATTATTTTGAAATAGACACTTAACCCTTATTTAGACAATTACAATAACCCAACCTTAGAACTTTCCTCACAAGGTCTTCAATACATCTATACCAATCTTGGATGATCGTGTTTAAATTAGACATCAATAATATAAAAATGAGTATTAATCATTGTAAAAGATAAGATAGTAAAGGACACGATTAACTATAAATCATGGGATAATCAGAGATTACGAACCTTAGGGATATTTAGACCCTTATGGTGGTTAACTAAGTTTTACAATTAATAAGAATTAAATCTATTCATTAAATTATTAGTTATTTAGACACTTCCTACAATAATGATATTAGTAAAAAGAAACTTAATTGACAATAAATATCCATTAACAATATGAGAAGGTCAAGAAGGTATAAATCTGCACTCGCTGTTTTCGGGCCTAACATGAGTACAACGACTCTCATTAAGGGTTTAAATTTAAAATTTAGAAAAAGCGGCGTGCGGCCTGAGATGCAATGGGTTGTTGTCACTAAGGAATCAATTCAGAAATTATGATAACAAAGGCGCTATGGATATGAGGGATGTGAGTGGACAATAGATCCATATTCCCGGAGCGTTGAATCAACCCACATTGTCTAACTTCTTGGGTTGGATGAATTAGTTAAAATTTGATCTTCTAAAAACATGATTTAACAGAGATAAAAGTAGATATGTCATCCAAAAAGAACACACAGATACCTAAAAGGAGGTCAGCCAAGTTGGAAATAGTAAAGACCAAATGCCTTTGCTAGTGGTCCCAACATTGGTCTTCTCCTGGTCTTGGGTGAGTGCAACTACTTGCTCTTAACCTCACATATCTCATTCGTTAAATTACTCTTAAATTCATGTATCTCTTGGGATATAATGATCCCAAGTTCGTCGATAACTTCAACAATGTTCTTCTCGTATCCTATGATGCTTCAACCTGAAAAGTTGGGATATGAATTGAGTGGGAAACAAATTGCATTATCTGTCAACAAGAGGTATTCCTCCCATCCCGTGAAGGGGAAAATGTCATAAGGGTAGTGAAGGCGAGAGTGTACAGGTGAGATCCTACAACACAGAGGTCACCAGATCAAATCGCCGAGGAAAAAAATGCACTCCAGTTTTGCACAAAACGCAGAGTGAAGATAACATTTACATAGAGGTTTAATTTCATGAACGTTGAGAAAAATGAATTCTCCTGAGATAAGAAAAAAAATGATGAGAAGAGAGAAAATTCCCTTGGGAAAGAAACGATGGGAGAAAATAGAGAAACACTGAGTAAAAAGGGGCAAATAAAAAAAAATTCCCTGGGTCAGTTGAGCAAGAAAATGTTGAGTAAAAACCAAATCGTAGAGGTAAGACAAGCAGTCTTCTTAGAACCCTTCACCCAACTGAGATCTCTATACCAGGTTCGAATTTTGAATGCGTCAATACTTAGATCCACCTTTTCTCACGATGAATCCTCCCTTGTCCTTTTCTCTATGAGAAGTTGATCTTTTCACACTAATCCAGAACTACTCCCAATGTTACTTTCCGAGCTAATTTCTAGATTTAAATATGCCCAAATAAACTCGGGATATTGATAAATTGTTATTCAGGGTTCAATAACTACTATTGTTCAAAAAATGAAGTCACTCAAAGATCTAGAAAGCCTATTAATTCCAGAATCTCCATGATGCTAAATTTATAGGTAAGTAATATTTATTTCTCATCAATGTCATCGCTAAAGGTAGATTTCAAGACCAATTATCTATTGTATAAGAACTGGCATTCTATGCCATTGTAATCCAAATGTAGGGAGCTCTCTCAGATGTGGAGTGTGGTAATGAGCTCGTCCATGGAATCTGCTCTTACTAAGTTTATTTGGCAGATTCTTTAAGAGTAGAGAGGAAACATACTTTTGATAAGAAGAGGAGTAATGAAATTCCTTGGAAGGAATTCTCAGATAGAGGAAGAGAAGCCATAACCTAAAATGTCCACAAAGTGGGGAGTTCTCTTAACCTTCCTACTGGGTATCCCAAAAACCCTCAATAGAACACTGGGAAAAATACTAGGAGAGGTTAAGATATACCCAAGAATTCTTTAAAAATTTATTGACCGAAGAACGAAGAAACCCAGAACACCACCTCGGAGCCATTCGAGATCAGCGTTAAAATGAAGGGAGTTCGAGGAAAAATCCATTACCATTCCATCAACACATAAATATATGGACAAATTTCTAACTAATTTACAAATGGAAAATATTAAAAGTGTGTACCATAACCAGCTAATGGCTTGTCGATGTTCTTCGACTGTTGGCTATCCTCCTCCCGCTTGTTAATCGTTGAGACCTCACCGGTACCTCCCAGCCAACGCTAGGGGTACTCTTCTTCCCCTTGATCCCCCTGAGCCGCAAAGGGGCCACACACACAAGCCAGAGAAAGGATATCTCTCATCTCGCCTCGCAAGGTCGAGCTACCACTGTTTATTCGAGTTGGGTATCCCAACTCCCACAAGAAAAATCAATCAAGAAAAATCTGATAACATAACCTTATGCATACCAGTCAAGGTCCATTCCTCTCCTCTGCCATTTCTTTTATATATTTATCTTAGTGACCACTTTACAAATGCACATTAAATTCTTTTTATTAAAAAATAAATAGGAAAACTCTCCCCCGTACACTTGTCACCCGATCCCTTAGTTGCACCAGAAATTCATTAATTAATTAAATTAAATTTCCAATTTCCCTCACCCACCTAAAAGAATTCCTAAAAACGCTCCTTGGTGTCCCTTTATTCCATCAATTTCCTTTAATGAATCACACCCTTCTTAAAGCTTAGTTGAGTTTTATTTAGGAAAGTTCTATATACTAGATTCCTTCCTATGTTCCACATTCCTTTTTGCATTTAATTTCCCCTTTCTGTCTAAGTTCCCAATTAGCATGTCTTTGCACATAAACAATAATTAATTCTTAGGTAAAACATTTCTCCTTTAAATTCTTAATTTGATGTTTCTTCATCCCCCTTTTTTTAAATTGATTAATTAATTTTTAGTCCTCACACCCTCTTTAGACCTAGGCTTTAATTTCAACTAGGCTTAGCAATTTGTTTTAAGGAAAATTTTATAATTAATAAACTTTACTCATACAACATTTTTATTTTAAGGCTGACCACGTCAAAATAAAATATTGTTTTCTAGGCACCTAGGTTCATTGACTCACCAGTGTTAAAAAAATTGTGATGTGCCCTTCAATACGCACTACTTTATCCAATGTTTCCACTCGCCTTTATTCATGTTTCATTTATGCGACGTGCCCTTCAAGATGCACTACGCGCTCCAAGGGTGCCACTCTCCTTTTGACTAATTTTAGTAGACGTCCAACCCTTGGAGTCAATACTCCATCAGTGACCTTGTGGGATACTAAGGGCCTCTAAGGAATAAAGACCTTTCCTTATTGCGCACCGCTTAGAATCTTCATGAGCGATTATCTCAGTGTTCCCTCATAGCATCGTGGATCTCTCGAACTGGGTATTCGTTAACCTACAGTTCGAGCGATGGTGAGAGTACTAGTAGGTTGTGGCAGGGATGCTGCAACACCTCTCCCTCAATATCTCTGTTTGTTTTGCATGGCCCCTTTAGTCCTAATGTGAGTCTGATTAGAAAGAAATCGTCATCCTGCAATCATCAACGAAACATGTCAACGATACATAAACAACATCATAATATAACTAGTCATAAGTCACATATGCAATAACATAAATACTCAAACCATATACAATCCACTGCCTAACTCGATCCAGAGTCCAAGGAGCTCCATTGATGCCATCGACATCCTTAATCTGTCAAGAGTCCTGCACACTCAAGAGAAACCAGTCAATAGCACCTGTATATACATAAATAACATAACATAACATCATAATCCACAATCTCATCATCAGAATCCATAAGTGAAGTATACAATCATATAATGAACCGAATCACTTGCACATAAGTGTCCTCAAGAATAAGTCACATCAGGTGCGCGCAAGAGAGAGAGATGTTACATACACCCCCTCTTGTTTTAAAATTCATCCTGATGTTTCATAGTATACAAGTGAAGAAATAAAGTATCTGATAATATCTAAATGTCTAGCTATCAACAAAATGGAAACTACTAACGCATATCATATGCATCCTCCTAGGTAGATGAGTGTGGACTATAATTGTCCCACTGGACCTTGACCTGATTGATTGTTCGATGTCGTAGCTATTGAATGCGATGGTCCATAATGCGTATTGGCTTCGCCATGAGTGCACCCTCATTCGATACCTGCGAGGACTCATGTCCATGACATGTGTAGGATTGGTAACATAATTTCTCAAAATAGATACATGAAAACATCGTGTATACACCTCAACGAATGAGGTACGACTAGTAGATAGGACAACTTCATAAGGTCAACGCAACACGCGTTGGCATAAATCTTCTTCCTATCTTGCGCTTCTTTATCCCTTTTTCGTATTGTTTGTAAATTTTCTTCCATTTCTTGGATTGCTTCTAGTCTCACCAAGACCCTATCCTCAAGTCGATCCCAACTCAATGGCTTCCGACATGGTCGCCCGTAGAGAAACTCAATGGTGCCATCTTAACGGTACCTTGATAGCTGTTTTGGTATGCAAACTCTACCAGTGGAAACAACTCCTCCCAAAGTGTTTGTTGGTCTAACACTTGCATACACAACTTATCGTCCACAATTTGGTCCATTCCATCAGTCTTCCCATCTGTCTCATGGTGATAAGTGGTACTAACATTAAGTTGGGTTCCCAAGGCCTCTTGGAAATTAGTACAAAATTATCTGGTAAACAATGATCCTCAATCAAATATGATCCTTTTAGGCACGCCATGCAGTCTCACTATCTTGACGAAAAAAAATTCTAGATATGTTTGGCACCTGATATGTCATACTCATAGGGATAAAATGTGCACTCTTCGTCAAAGTGTCAACTACCACAAAAATCAAGTCGTGCCTCCTTGCCGTCAACGACAATCCAACAATGAAATCCATTGAAATGACCTCCCATTTCGATTCTGAAATACTGTGTGGCTATAGTAATCTTGTCGGATGTCTATGTTCAACCTTCACTT
The DNA here is from genome assembly GCA_010110895.2 of Picea sitchensis. Taxonomy (NCBI): domain Eukaryota; kingdom Viridiplantae; phylum Streptophyta; class Pinopsida; order Pinales; family Pinaceae; genus Picea; species Picea sitchensis. The sequence goes on from SNQJ01S0011035.1 coordinate 55,876, forward strand.
GCTTACATTCTAGACATATCGCCATGTAGTTGACTATGTTTGCCTTCATCCATACCAGAAAAATGAGGGATTAAGGTCTTCCCTCATCTTCGTGACTCCAAGATGATCCATGTACATTATTCTATGAGCTTCGTTTCAGATCAAACTTCTCAACTCGTCGTAAGGAGGTACGTAAATCCGGTTATTATATCTCATTAATCCGTCGTTTTCCACAATAAATCCCTCAATTTTTGGTACAAGCATGGTTTCTCATCCGATAACTTTCCTTAACCTATTATATCAGTCATCGTCACACTGTAAAGTTAGAATATTTTCACGAAGATTCTTCTGAAGATGTATCACCGCAAATCTGCATGGTCTCTGAATCGACGCATCTTCCACTCTATTCATTGTTCCTTTTATGTAGGTAATCCAAATCATACTCGCTAAGAAGTTCTGACCAACGCCTTTGCCGCATGTTCAAGTCACTTTGCGTAAAATGTGTTACAAACCATAGTGGTCCATTTTTTTTGTTCGAAATTCCGTCCAATCATGTAGTGTCTCCACATTCTCACGGCATACTCAATGGCCAATAGCTCCAAAACATGAACCGCGTAGTTATTATCATTCCTTCTTAATTTCCGTGAGACGTAAGTGATCACTCGACTGCCTTTCATCAAGATTCAACTTAAGCCTTCCTTGGATGCATCTGTGCATACCAAGAAGTCCTCGTCCTTGTCGGGGATTTTTTTTTTAGTATCCACACTGTCGTCAACTGCTCCTTGAGCCTCCGAGATGCTTTCGCGCATTCTCGGTCCATACAATTTCTTGTTTTTCTTTTGGATTTTCGTGGTCATATTTCCTATATTCAAAACATTCGACGAACCGTCGATAATATCCAGCTAAACCCATGAAATTGGGTACTCCTGGTACGTTCGACGACACAGGCCATTCCCTAATAGCCTCTACCTATGCTAGCTCCACATCGATACCTTCACCAGAGATAAGATGCCCCAATTGATGAATCCTCAATTGATAAAAGAGAATTTCGACAGTCCCCGAGATTTTTTCTCTCATAGACACTATAGTACCAAGGGAAAATGTTCATCAAGTTCTTCCATCGTTTGATAATATATCAAAATATCATCATTGAACACTTGAAAAAACTTGTCCAAGTATTCAAGATACACCTCATTCATCAAGCTCATGAATACCCCTGGGGAATTTGTCAGTCCCAATGGTAAAATGGTAAAATCATAGTGTCCAAACCTTGTCTTAAATGTGGTCTTAGGAATGTCTTCCTCCTTGATCCATAACTGGTGATACCCCGATCTCAATTTGATCTTCGAAAACACCGTTGTGCCCTTCATTTGATCAAACGGATTGTGTGTTCTTGGAAACAGATACTAGTTCTTGATCGTTGCCTTGTTCAATTGATGATAGTCAATGCAAAGTCTCCACAACCCATCCTTCTTCCATATGAAAATAACAAGTGCGCCCCACGGTGACATATTTGAATGTATAAGTCCCAGGTCCAACCACTCTTCTGTTGTATTGTCAACTCCTGTAACTTAGGTGTTGACACAAGATAAGGCGTTCTTTCTATCAGTTCGGTTCTAGGTTTCAAGTCAATGGTAAATTCCAGTTATCCTTCGGTAGGTAACCCTGGAAAATCATGTGGGAAGATGTCTGCTAACTCCCATACTACCGGAAGGTTTTCTAGTCCTTCTACCACACCCTAGTTGTTCAACACCAAGAATGCATATAGCTTGCATCCTTGTGCATGATCTTCTGTAGCTGTAGGGAAGAAATGAACCTCATGGATTCTCCCTATTTTCTTCCAACAACCACACTTCTCCTTCCCTCATCGTTGGTCCAACTCAACCGCTTCATCTTACCGTTGACCATCGTATCATGTTATTCCAACCAGTCCATACTGATTACGACGTCATAAGATCCTAATATTATGACGTACAGGTTGTCCTTCATAAAAAAATCTCTCAGGTTAAGGCTACAGTTTGTAACCCTTCCTCCACCCTTTTTCTTGGTTCCCGAAGCCATTTCTACGTAGCCTAACTCATTCTGTTTGACTGTCTTTACTTAAATCCATTTAACACGTTCTGCCCAGTTGATGTTGAAGAAGGAAAAGTTGATTGCTTGCTTTATTATACTTGTTGGGAGTAAGGAGTCGGGGTTGAACGAGAGGAAACAGACCCACGTTACCAACAGACAAAAATAAATGGACCTAAGGCATTAGAGAATGGAAACTACTAATCACAACTACTGATGCACTAAAAAGAGCTAGTCTTATAGTGCTAGTTCATACTGCTTAAGACTTACTCTATGGAACCTACAAAAAGGACGGAGGCATGCTTCCCTGTAATCACCTATGTTCTAGGTTCATTCAGGAATCAAGTCCTGGAACTTGGTCAAATTGGCATCATAGCTATCATAACTAGTACTAATCCCATGTATTATCTCTAATGAATGGGTACTAGTAATATGTAAGAGCTTATACGAGTTTCACCTTTCTTATTAGTATCTGTAACTATAGTATAGTGTAGATACCTTAACTTGATCTGTGATATGATGTGATTAGCTTACCTATGTTGTATGGTATAAGCATGTATGTTGTTTCCATAATCTATCACATAGGGAACATACTCTATTCTGTTTCATTACTAAGAGCTCTATACAGCTTAGTTTATACATGAGGTATTACTATAGTGTTAACTATGTCTTATCCATCAACCTTAATTCAAGTACCAGATAGAGGTTGGTGAATGAGCATAGCGAATACAGGCAAATGAGAAGTCTGGATACTTCATGGGTTGAGCTTTTACATTATAGAAATAAGGGATATCACTTATACGTATCTTATGAGGTATATGACCAACTCTTTCTCATACCAATATCTTAGGTAAATAAGGCTAACAATCTCTCTAAGCACCAAGATCTAAAAAATACTAAATTTTGGTTGGTGATGGTACCTAATGCCTCTAGCACAATGGTCTAGTGCTTGACCTAGTAGTTATTCACTGTGATCATGAATCCCGTGGGCCTTTCCCACCTCCACAATGGTAGTGTGTCTTGTTGACTCGGATGCTCTAGCCTTTTCAGCAGGACAGTCTTGCTGATAAGGTGGCTCTCCACATGTCCAACACCCGTCTCCAGTCGGTCTCTTGGCCCTGAAGTAGAAGCTGTTGAATTACCAGCCTAAGATTCTAGTCTGTTCTGGTGACATGCCTAACTACGGTTGTTGGTGGCGCTCCCCTATAAGGGGTATTCTATTGAGGAACCCATCATTGTGGTGTCATGAACTAGGGTTATATAGATGTATCTTGATACCAAGATGTCTTGTCTCATTTCCATCTAATGTTGTTGCGTACCATATGTCGTCAATCTAGACAGTCTTGTAGGAGTCATGCCCTGACTCCCGCGGTCAAATCGTTCTTAGCTATGAGGCCTACTAGAATGCATCGTGAAATGTCTGAGGCATTTAGATCCTCACCTTTGCATGAAATATGGAGTTAAGGCCAAACATGAACTTTCTGACCTCCAACTTATCTGTGTTCATATGCGGGGCATACCGAAGTAGCTCCATAATTTTGGTCTCATAATCTGGCACCGTACGACCACCCTGCTGTAAGGCGTTGAACTCATCGAACTGACGCTCAATGAATTCCTATAACAAATACTTCTCCTGGATCCGTTCCTTGAACCGTTCCCATAACACGTCTTTGAAAACCACGTTTAGCTGAGGTAGGAGCGTCTTCCACCATAGAAGAGTGCTCCCCTTTAGCTGAATACCACCATGCAGATCTTTGTGCTAGAGGTTGTAATCACGACGAACAAAACACATCGCCTTGTTCTCCAGCCATGCCTCAACAATTGAGCCTTCCATGGCACTTGTGATCTCAGGACCTTAACCTTCTCAACTTCTCCATGACTGCTACTAGTACTGGCTGGGGCGTGCTATGGACCCTCAGAGTTACAGGTGTCATGGCCTCATCTTTGTATAGACGGTTAGTCGAGGCCTCTGACATTTCCCTGGAAGGACCTTGTCAGACCATCCACATCACTTACAACAATCGAATCCTACCCAAGTACTTGTTCTTCCCCTTGGGGGTTAGACTCCTAGGGCGCATGCACTTCTGGAGGCGTCACAGCTCCTTCCCCAACACGTTGTGAATCTTTGTGGCATCATCTAATTGTGACTACTGCATGGACAGGTTAAAATTTTAATTAGCGCTACGTATTAATCAAGGGTTTAATTCAGTGGAAGGCATGACTATCCATAGTCGTGATTTTGAACCCGCTCTGATACCACATTTAACGACCCTTTCATTATGACAAAAAGCGATGAACAATAGGTAATTTTTTTTTTATTGCTACGTTAGAAAATTAAAACATCTCGATAAATAAAAACCTCATCGACACATCATTCACATATTAACAAAACAAAATTAATGCATTTACATTCAATTGTAACACAATGTCGACACATCATCACCAAGTACCAAGACATGCATATCTATGAATTAACACATTAATTAACAACAATCAATGGAGTTCGAGGAAAAATCCATTACCATTCCATCAACACATAAATCTATGTACAAATATCTAACTAATTTACAACTGCAAAATCTTAAAAGTGCATATTGTAACTGCCTGATGGATTGTCGATGTTCTTCAGCTGCTAGCTATCCTCCTTGCTCCCACTTTCTAATCGTTGAGACCTCCCCGGTACCTCCCAACCAATGGTAGGGGTACTCTTCTTCTCCCCGATCCCTCGAGCCACAAAGGGGCCAGGCACACAAACCAAAGAAATCCTAGCTCCCAACTCACCTCGTAAGGTCGAGCTGCCACTCTCTATTCGAGTTGGGTATCCCAACCCCCACAAGAAAAACCAGTCAAGAAAAATTCGACAGCATAACCTTACGCATACCGGTCGAGGTCCATTCCTCTCCTTTGCCATTTCTTTTATAGATTTCTTTTAGTGACCACTTTCCAAATGCACATTAAATTATTTTTATTAAAACTTAAATAGGAAAACTCTCCCCCATACACTTGTCACCCAATCCATTAGTTTCACCAGAAGTCCATTAATTAATTAAATTAATTTTCCAATTTCTCTTACCCACTCAAAAGCGTTCATAAAAATGCTCCTTGTTGTCCCTTTATTCTCTCAATTTCCTTTAATGACTGATGCCCTTCTTAAAGCTTAGTTCGGTTATATTTAGGAAATTTCTCTAGACTATATTCCTTCCTATGTTCCACATTCCTTTTTGCATTTAATTTCCCCTTTTTGTCTAAGTTCCCAATTAGCATGTCTTTGCACATAAACAATAATTAATTCTTAGATAAAATATTTTTGCTTTAAATTCTTAATTTGATTTTTTCTTCATCCCCCTTTTTTTTAATTGATTAATTAATTTTCATTCATCATACCCTATTTAGACCAAGGCTTTAATTTCAACTAGGCTTAACAATGTTTTTTAAGGGAAATTTTATAATTAATAAACTTTACTCATACAACATTTTTATTTTAAGGTTGACCATGTCAAAATAAAATATTGTTTTCTAGGAATCTAGGTTCATTGACTCACCAGTGTTAAAAAAATTGTGATGTTCCCTTTAAGATGCACTATGTGCTCCAAGGGTTCCACTCGCCCTTATTCATGTTTCATTTACACGACGTTCCCTTCAAGACGCACTACGTTCTCCAAGGGTGCCACTCGCCTTTTGACTGATTTTAGTAGGCGTGCAAACCTCGGTGTCAATACTCCATCAGGTGACCTTGTGGAAGACTAAGGGATTCTAAGGAATAAGGACCCTGCCTTATTGCGTGCCCTTTAGAATCTTCGTGAGCAACTGTCTCAATCTTCCCTCATGGCATCGTGGATCTCTCAAACTAGGTAATCGTTAACCTATAGTTCCAGCCATGATGAGAGTGTTAGTAGGATGTGGCAGGGTTTCTGCCACACCTCTCCCTCAATATCTCTGGTTGTTGTGCATGGCCCCTTTACTCCTAATGTGAGTCTGATTAGAAAGAAATCATATATTATTTTCAAGATTAACTGCGTAGTGTAAGTCATTAATCTATGACCCATATCCATGAGTATTAGTCACAACTAACCAATCCCGAAAATAATATCTAATATCTTGCACTGCGAAAGCCCCTATATGCTTAAATAATAAGAGTGAAGGGATCTTTAACTAGGTAGTTCATAAGGCACAATACTTGTTAAGGTTTTGCAAATGAGGTAGAAAGCTAAGTGGGCTTGATTGTGGGGAAAACTCCACTGTTAAGCGCGCTTGAGCTAGAGGCGTCATGGGATGGGTGACCACCTAGGAAGTCCTGCTTACCGGGTGCAAGCCCCGGAAGTGATGATTGATGCTATGTTATTCATTTTGTTGGTTTCAATCCCACTTCTTCACCCCTGTGAGCATCACCCAATGCATTGAGTGCTAAGTGGACTATTCAAATCATGAGAATTATTGGTGAGTTGTGACTAATACTCATGGATATGGGTCATAGATTAATAACTTACACTACGCAGTTAATCCCGAAAATAATATCTAATATCTTGCACTGCGGAAGCCCCTATATGCTTAAATAATAAGAGTGAAGGGAGCTCT
>SNQJ01S0011035.1:62549-79790 GCA_010110895.2 Picea sitchensis
TCATAAGGCACAATACTTGCTAAGGTTTTGCAAATGGGGTAGCAAGCTAAGTGGGCTTGATTGTGGGAAAAACTCCACAGTTAAGCGCTCTTGAGCCAGAGGTGTCTTGGGATGGGTGACCACCTGGGAAGTCTTGGTTACCGGGTGCAAGCCCCGAAAGTGATGATTGATGCTATGCGATTCATTTCATTGGTTTCAATCCCACTTCTTCACCCCTGTGAGCATCACTCGATGCATTGAGTGCTAAGTGGACTATTCAAATCATGAGAATTATTGGTGAGTTGTGACTAATACTCATGGATATGGGTCATAGATTAATGACTTACCGTACACAGTTAATCCCGAAAATAATATCTAATATCTTGCACTGCGGAAGCCCCTATATGCTTAAATAATAAGAGTGAAGGAGCTCTAACTGGGTAGTTCATAAGGCACAATACTTGCTAAGGTTTTGCAAATGGGGTAGCAAGTTAAGTGGCCTTGATTGTGGGGAAAACTCCACAATTAAGCGTGCTTGAGCTAGAGGCATCTTGGGATGGGTGACTACCTGGGAAGTCTTGGTTACCGGGTGCAAGCCCCAGAAGTGATGATTGATGCTATGAGATTCATTTTGTTGGTTTCAATCCCACTTCTTCACCCTCGTGAGCATCACCCAATGCATTGAGTGCTAAGTGGACTATTCAAGTCATGAGAAATATTGGTCAATTGTGACTAATACTCATGGATATGGGTCATAGATTAATGACTTACACTACGCAGTTAATCTTGAAACTAATATCTAATATCTTGCACTATGGAAGCCCCTATATGCTTAAATAATAAGAGTGAAGGGAGCTCTAACTGGGTAGTTCATAAGGCACAATACTTGCTAAGGTTTTGCAAATGGGGTAGCAAGCTAAGTGGGATTGATTGTAGGGAAAACTCCATAGTTAAGCACGCTTGAGCTAGAGGTGTCTTGGGATGGGTGACCACCTAGGAAGTCTTTGTTATCGGGTGCAAGTACTGGAAGTGATGATTGATGCTATGAAATTCATTTCGTTGGTTTCAATCCCACTTCTTCACCCTTGTGAGCATCACCCGATGCATTGAGTGCTAAGTGGACTATTCAAATCATGAGAATTATTGGTCAGTTGTGAAAAATACTCATGGATATGGGTCATAGATTAATGACTTACACTACGCAGTTAATCCCGAAAATAATATCTAATATCTTGCACTGCGGAAGCCCCTATATGCTTAGAAAGAAATTGTCAAACTGCAACCATCAATGAAACATGTCAACGATCCATAAACAACATCATAATACCCAGTCATATGTCACATATGCAATAACAGAAATGCTCAAACCATATATAGTCCACTCCTTGAATCGATCTAGAGTCCAAGGAGGTCCATCTATTCCATCGACATCCTCAAACTGTCAAGAGTCCTGCACACTCAGGAGAAACCAGTCAATAACACATTTCTATACATAAATAACATAACATAACATCATAATACACAATCTCATCATCAGAATCCATAAGCGAAGTAAACAATCATATAATGAACTGGATCACTTGCACGCAAGTGTCCTCAAGAATAAGTCACATGAGGTGTGCGCAAGAGCGGGATGTTATAAATGGTTGGGAGGAATGATTGTTATCCTCTCCATCTAGGATCAATTCCTGCAAGTGACATGTTGAACTCTTAACAAGTATATTATTGTAATGGGTTCGAGCCTTGTTGTTAATCGACCTTGTGCCCTAAATATTCTAGGGTGTACCCTAGGTACCATCCTCGAATTGAGGGGAAGTACTCAGGGGTTTTCCCCAAGATTTGTAACTTATAAAAAATAAATTCTTAATAAGGTCAAATATTATTATCAAACATATATTCCAAGTTTCAATTGAAGGGTTATAAAATTAATCCCTTAGTTTCAATCAAGAGAAAAGTGAAAAGTCTAAGAGAAGAAAGAAACCTAGTGTGAAGGCTAAAATATAAGATCAGTCATTATTTTAAATCCAAGTCAAATGTTGGTAAAAAATAATACATAAAGAATTATAAAGTGTGACAAGTTAAATTTGAATTTTAGAATTGAAGTGAACCACCATGTTCACTTCAATATACATAATGGGATAAAGAAATTCAATAGATGGACTTCCATTCAAAGATACCATCACTCTATAGAATGAATCGACTTATCTTATAACGCTTAGGTTCATAACCATTGTAACCAAATTGGGGAACTCATTACATCACGTGAAATGACAAAATGTAAATTGGAGGAGTTGAAGAGGGCTTATAAATCAAAGGAAGGTATTCCAAGTTACCTTGTGGCTATTGATTGTTGTGTATCTTTAATAGAGAGTGAACTACTATTTTTTAAGGATTGAATAATATTCCCACGGTATCCATGTTATTAGTACAAGTAATAGGGATAGGGATGTTTGTTTTTCCAACGAAGTGAAACAACTAGTTTGCTTCTATCTATAAGCTTTAAAGAAGAATGACTTCAAAGTAAATAAATTATGTGAACAAAACCAATCCCTTGCCAATGAGGTACATACCGTAAAATGTAATTTAGAAGAAGAGTTTAACAAGTCAAACAAATTCAAAAAACAACTTTGAGCTCCAGTGAAACAAATTTGCGACTTACAAGTGAAGGATCAAGCACTGATTTGGAAATATATTGCTATCATATTTAATGAATCATCATAACAAAGTTATGATGATTTAGAAGCAAAAATTAGAGATTTGAACCAAATCCTTATCAACAAAGATGAATAATTGTGAAAATCTAAAGGAAATTGGAGTGCCAAGATACATAATTTTGTAAATTTTAACAATATATAAAAGAGTGCAACAACAATATAAAAATATAAAAAATTCTCAAAAAAGAGAGATTGGATATATTAGTAAGAAGACGAAGTTTCTCATTTGAGAAATCATAATAAAACTCTACTTGTACAAATAAATAAGTTGAAGAGTGAGAAGAAGACACAACAAAAAACCCAAATTGTGGATAGGGCTACTAACATCGACTCAATCAACATGGAAAAACTTAATTTTTTCATTAATGAAGTCTTATCAGTAAAACATATTCCAAAAGTTGAGTTCAAAAAATAATTCAACAATAAATAAACATATATAGATTCAGTGATGGTGCACATACCATTGATCACCACCAAGTAACTCATATGTTAGTTGAAGAATGTTTTCACACCAATAAATATAAAAATATCAAATTTCGTAATGGCAACACAAGTAAATCATGACACGTTTAAACCAAAGATTAAGAATGATATTCTTATCAGGGTACCATATTGACACCCAAATCATATAATTTGTAGTGCTCAAGAATCAACAGACCAATATCCCATGGTATATAACCAGATTCAATGGTGTACTTACATATTGAATCATTTGAAGATCTATGCACCTCAATGTCAACAACAAAGCATATCGAATCTAGAATCTTATCATCAAAGAGTTCCTAAGAGAATCCACCTTGGATTGATTGATAATTTTTCAATACGACAATATTGTTCAAGGATTTTAAGGTCTTAAAGCCTTGTGTCCTCAGCCTTATCAAATATTTGAAAGGTACAAGAAGATGGTTCTTTGGGAAGTTATTTTCCTTGCCCATGCTTTGACGACAAAGCATTTTTAAGGGGGGAAGGCTTACACTATAAACTATTATACGTCATTACAAAATGATAATATACTTTAAGTACATTATCATTTTGTAATGATGTATAATAGTTTATATTGTACTAAGTATCCATATATATTAATATTCTACATTTTTTATATTGTAATTAATGATAGTGATACCTTTTCCCAAAGGACATGACTTATCAAAGATTACATGTAATTATACATGTCCATTGTACTCAATCAATCATCATTCTCATATATATTCCTATAATAAATCATTATTATTTAATATGAATATATGGAATTACTTTATGCATTCATGATGTTCTCATGAAGTGAACCACCAAGTTCACTGCAACCATTGTCTAGACCCAACTCACTAGTAGACTTGGAACTACTTATAGCCTTTTAAAATTTGTTCTTCATATTCTTAAAACACATCCAAAGGTAGCTCAACCACAATAAAATTCTATGAAACACCATTATCACACATCATAGTGGATCCAACAAGGTAGTCTTCACAATTGCATGATAGAAGGTGAATATTTGAGTGAATATATACTATATTTTGTGCTCTTTTGGAGAGTCAATTCCTCTTATCTAAATAGATGAAAATAGAATCACTCCAATTTTTCTCATACGCAAATGAACTAGTAACCTTCATATCAAAATGGAAATGTGACCATTAAAATTTAAGTTTTAATGAAATAAAATTAATTAGAGACATACATACATATATAATTTTGAAATAAGAGATTCAAACATAGATTTAGGTTATTTGAGAAAGAAAACAAAAAGCCAATGGAGGAAGCAAAGGAGTGCTAGCTCCAGATTGCAACCAAAATTCTATGGGACTAATTCCATCCATGTCATATGAACAACCATCAAATATAAAGTGGTCCTCATATCTCAAATATATTCCACACTCTACTTGTATGGAAATTAGATAATTGTGATCGTAACACCTCTTAATTAAGGTATTCCAATCACTCATAACCTCTTTATCATTAATTGGTTTCCTACGAAACCATTTAGGTTTGAGTAAGAAAGCAACTAAATGGAGAGGCCCATGAAGCATCTTCCTTCTATTGAGGCTCAAATCCCACTACATATCTAGTTTAACAGTTTATTGTAGAATATTCATTAAACATAATTTGTTTCCAATCATTTGATCAAGGAACTAAAATATATCCATGTTGATAAAAAAAAATTGGCCACCTAGATTTTCCGCTCTTTGAATAACAAAATAAAATTCAATATCAGAAGAATGAAATTTTGAAAAAATTTCAGCTCATTGTGTAGCCTTCAATATCAGCTTTGTCACGCATTTTTCAGATTCAAAATCCGAGTTCGTATGCTCAATATGTCCAAGTTTTTGTTCAATTGCCCAAAAAACGTTTTTTCCATGTGCAAGCTCAACTAATTTGATTGGAACTAAGATTTTTGGAACCATGACCATTTTCTTGGAACTACCCATTCTCTTGGAACCGCACTTATACTCATTTCTTGGTTCTATATTTCTTGTTTCCAGTCCATATGTACCGTTTCCATATTTCATACCTTGTCTCCATACTTCTTTCCATATCGTGTTTCATCTCATTTTCCTCTCACATCCCCTTAATTATCTAATATCACTCTTTATACCGACCTACCTACCTACCTCCCTCTCTCCCTCCCCTCCCCTCTTCTCTCCTCTTACCTCCTTTCCCCATACTTAACTATTTTTAAAGACTTGCGGACCTACACTCCTTTCTTCCCCACCTAACCTCCACATGCCCTTACCCCACACCACACTCCCTTACTCCCTCTCCCACTCACCCACACTTAACCATTTTCCCCTCACTCCTCTCTTTATTCCTACACTCATGTAGAGATACCCCCTCACAACTTTTCTCACTCCCTCATGAAAACCTTCTCCCTCACCCCACGTCTTCATTCCTTCCCTTATTTCTCCTTCCTCACCTCTCCCCCTCCTTCCGATATCTCGTTCACTTCCTTACCCACTTAACCACTTTACCTTAATTTTCCTCCATTATTCATTAACCAATTGAATTAATCCCTTACTCATTAACCAATCGAATTAATCCATGTGGAAACCAATCCTCCCTCACTCTACATCCACATTACCTCCCTTATTTCTCCTTCCTCACCTCCTTCCCTCCCTCCTTCCACTCTCCCATTCACTTCCTTAACCATTTTACCTTAAGTTTCCTCCATTATTCATTAACCAGTCTAATTAATCCATCCTTACACTCTCTCGTTCACTTCCTTACCCACTTAACCACTTTACCTTAAGTTTCATCCATTATTCATTAACCAACCGAATTAATCCATTACTCATTAACCAATCGAATTAATCCATGTGGCAACCAATCCTCCCTCGCTATGCATCCACATTACCTCCCTTATTTATCCTTCCTCACCTCCCTCCCTCCTTCCACTCTCTCGTTCACTTCCTTAACCATTTTACCTTAAGTTTCCTCCATTATTCATTAACCAATCTAATTAATCCATGTGGAAACCACTTATATGATGACATGCGGCATCCAATGAGAACAACACACAAGGCAACCTAAAGAGGAATGAATCATGGAACCTAACTAATGGAAACATGTGGCAACCCACCATTGGAGAACACATGGCATACTCTTATTGGTTATATGTGGCATATTATTGACCTATTACGTGATGACATGTAGATTGTTGACTTATGCTGACTAGGAATGGTGGAAAGATGATTGGGCATTAAAATATTAATTAATTAATCAATTTCCTAAGGGAAGGTCAAATCTCCATAGCATTCTCTCCTCTTGTTCTTACTAAGTGTGTAATACACTAATTATTATATACACTAAAACTTCATCAAATCCCATGCATGTGGGATAACTATTTTAATACAAGTCGAAATTTAACTAAGGGCCCAGATTGTCCGATGAAGATCAATTAATGAATGTTGAGCGACAAATTTATGGAGGCCATAATTTGAGATTCGAGATTCACAATCACACAAACTATACCTTGTTGGAAATGTATTTTGACGAGGAAGATGTTGGAATGGGTTTCAATAGCTGGAATTGGCCATATTTTTCTCATAAATTGAAAGAACAGTAAACAACATTTTATGCCTTGCTAATAAATCTGTTTGACAACTCAACTTCATGAGCTCATATATTGATATCCAACAATCGAGATAACACCTAGGAGGACTTGTTGCAAAGATGAGAGGATGAGGATTGCATATGGAATGTTTCCAATGGTTGAAAGGGTGAATATATCACTCATAAAATCAAAACACATTCTGCTTTTACTAAGGGTAGTCAAATTGAAAATTTGAAAATAAACTTTATTAAAGGAATACGTGGGCCCTAATTAGAGGCACAAATTTCAATGACATAATTCGTTAATGAAAATCCAATGAAAAATTAATTAAAATGTGTTTTACTCCAAAAAGGAATCAGGGAAATTTCCAGAAAGGAAAACCCTAACTACTTCAAGAACACTAAAAGTGAATTTTAAAAGGACAAGACAAGTCATTATCAAGAGGTTGGAATTCAGAAGTTTCTACAATGGTGAAGAATTTGCAAGAATCAAATCTCTATCTTTCAAAGATTCTTTGAACTGGCTCTAAAACTTTCCTCCCTCCATGTTCTTCTTTCTGTTTCTTTCCATCAAATCTTTCATGTATTTTCATACAAACAAGAAGATTTGAGTCTGAGTAGTTCATTTTCAAAATTCTTTAGTCATGTAATATTTTATGTCGAGAGGAAAAATATCCCTCGTAAAAAGGAAATTGTAGTTTAATTACAGTTTATCAAATTTTCATTGAGATTTTTGAAGTTGCTAAGACAATTTTCCTTTTCTGACAGTGTTAAATTTATCACATGTGGGATATTATTATTAATTCCTCTATAGAGATTTGTTTTGGGGCATAGCTTTAATGACCTCTCAAGACTTGATATTTTGAGCACGAGATGTTTAAAGTGCACCTATCATATTATTTATTGATTTTTAATGATGCACTCTTTTAAAGGTCTTGGATCACATATCCATTTTTGTTTTTCGTATCTTCTTGCAAAGTCATAGAAGATTCTAGGTTCATTTTATTTTACAACAAAGAAAGAATGTCAGTTGAATGGAGACTCCAAAAACTTGTACAAACAAATCTCTGTTGACACACTTTATCTTTATTTTCATTAAATGATGTGATGTATATTTGTATAACTGTATATAAAGGTTTTTCATTTGTATATATTATATTTCTTGGGAGATATTTACATTCATTTCAAAACCATACAAAGAATCTTTCAATATTTCAGCCAAAGAGGAGTACCACCTCTCTAAAAACATAGGGGGATTCATATCCTCATGAGGTTGACCTTAAGACCGTAAAATAGTCTTTTAGATAAAAAAAAATTGGTGACCACTCCGAGGAAGGTTTATTTTCAAAATATCTAAGGATTTGTCTCAGATCTGATTGAAAAAACATAATTCCATGTTTCAAAGCTTCGAAAAGAAAATTCAAAAATATTTTTGCTTGTTCTAGATGCATGAGATTTATAAGAAGATTATTCAGAGATGTTTCAATGAACACAAAAAGAGACAAGAAACACAAAAGATTCAGGAGGATGAATCTCATGGCGATTGCATTGAAAAAACTCTTAAATTCTCTGAAAACTCTATTGGAAATATTCAAGAAACTCAAGAAAATCCTCATGGCAACTCCACCAAAGAAATGCATGCATATTTTGAAAACACTCTTCCTTCTTCACCAAGCCCATAAATGGATTTACAAGATGCAACAAAAGGAAGAGGTAACCAAAGAAGGAGGAAATTTCATAGAACCCCTTTAAATCTTCCAAAAGTTTGTTTTCATATGCCTAATATTCCTATAGGAAAAATTTCCACATTTTTTGGGAATACTTCAGAGGATGCAAAGAATCACTTGTTTAAATTCAAAAGCACATGTGATGTTTTCAATATCACTAAATACAATGTTACATGTTGATTATTTTTACAAAATCTGCGTGGGGATGCTCTTGAATGATACTATTCATTGCTATTTAGGACCATTACTAGTTCAGATGTGTTGGAAGCTTCATTTGCTGAAAAATTCATCCCAAGAATTCCCTCATATTCCCTTTCTGATTCTTTCAATTTGTTTGCCCACCCACCGTCTCCCATATGGACAAAAGACAATGAAATGAATGATTTGGAAGAAAAATCTAATCAAAGAATGGAATTTTTTTCTTCTAGTCATATAGCTAAAAACGAAAATAAAAATTCCAATTTGCAAGAACATGATTTCCTCCTCTCATATACTCCATATGAGGATTCTTTATGTAGCAAGTTTGAAATTGAAATTTAGAAGCCTCCACCAAATGCACAAGAAGATTTCATCCTTGCAACAGATGATGAAAATCCACAAGAACATTGGCTGCAAGAATAATTGGTGGAAGAAATGAATCTTGAGAAGAATGATGAGCAATAATGTCATTGCATAAAAGAAGAATTATTTGAAGACATGGTTGATGAATCGAGAATCTTGGATGTGGTCAATGATAAGGAAAATTTTGAAAGTATTTCTAAATTGGAAACTCCTCAATCAACCCAAGACAATATCATTCTTGAGAAACCAAGAATTGATTATATTGAAACATGGTTTCAAAGGATTGTTGGCCAAGAAATGTCATCAGATTCTCAACACATCTGGTTTCGTTTTTATCTAACAAACTTTGAACACACCCCTAACTCTTTGGTAGCAATCGTGATATGTTCACTAATTTTGAAGTTCATTCCACAGATGAGTTGGATTCTTGAATGGATCCATTAGAAATATACATACACCTAAAAGTGTCCCTTTCCTTCAAATAACATAGGGTAGGTAGATCTGGTTTGTACATAATTTGTTTCTGTAGTCACAATTTTGCATAATAAATCATTTTCTAAATGGAGGCAATGTTTGAATATGACTTAATGGATGAAGAATTACAATATTTTATTTTCAATATTACTCTATATCTCAATGGAGAAGGTAGTAAAACCAGGATTTTAGATTCTCGACAACCCACAGGGGGTCACTGTCCCAGAGTTGGAGCGAGATGTTGATAAAAAAAATTGACCCCCTAAATTTTCCGCACTTTGAATAAAACAAATTCAATATCAAAACAAGGAAATTTTGAAAAATTATCATCTCATTGCGTAGCCGTCAGTCTCAGCTTCATCACACATTTTTTAGAATCAAAATATGAGTTCCTATGCTCAAGATGTCCAGGTTTATGTTCAATCGCCCAAAAAATGATTTTTCCATGTGTAAACTCAACTAATTTTATTAGAAATAATATTTTCGGAACCATGCCCATTTTCTTGGAACTACCCATTTTATTGGAACCACACTTATACTCATTTCTTGGTTCAATATTTCTCATTTCCACTCCATATGTCTTGTTTCCATATTTCATATCTTGTCTCCATACTTCTTTCCATATCATGTTTCATCTTGTTTTCCTCTTACATCCCCTTACTTATCTAATATCACTCTTCATATCTACTTAACTACCTACCTACATCCCTCTCCTATATTGGGTATGTGTTATATTCTTTGCATGTGTGTGTTTGGGGGCGTCAGATTTGACAACTGTGTTTGACGATCCCAAATTCCTTCCCTTGTTTTGTCGTGTGTGATGGGCGCTTTCTTGGGGGGGTCCCAAGGGGGGCCAGGTCTCCCCCCCCCCCCCAACCTGTTTTGACGATCCCAAATTCCTCCCTTGTCGTGGTGGTGATGGCTGGGGCTGTCCCAGGCTGTGTCTCCCCTAGTTACATGTAGTGTTCGACTTTGGGTGGTAGCCTGGAGCCAATAGGGTTCAGGGCAGTGCCCCAAATTTGTTTTTTGGGTGGTTTTTGTTATTTTAGCGGATTTTTCTATTTTTAGCGGTTTTCTAAATTAATCTCAGATTAAGGGATTAGGGTTTTGGTAGCTACGAAATACCTAAAATATTGTATACATTGTATGGTGAATGGTGAAATTAATACAATGAAGAGTTGAAAGGTGTGGCACCAAGGAAGGCTAGTTTTCTCCCGGTTAAGGGTTTCCAACTTAAATCTCTGTGTATTGTGTGTATGAGCCATTGATTAATTTATTTTTTTTCTTAAGAATCAGTATGCATTTATTTACTTCACAGGTTTAAAACTTACATCCTCCCCTCTCCTCTTACCTCCTTTCCCCATACTTGACTATTTTTAAAGACTTGCGAACCTACACTCCTTTCTTCCCCACCTCACCATCACATGCCCTTACCCCACACCACACTCCCTTACTCCCTCTCCCCACTCACCCACACTTAATCATTTCTCCCGCACTCCTCTCTTTCGTACCTACACTCATGCAGAGCTACCCCCTCATTCCCCCTTACCCCTTATCCTCTCACCCCATCCGCATCACTTATCCTCTCGACTCAT
The DNA here is from genome assembly GCA_010110895.2 of Picea sitchensis. Taxonomy (NCBI): domain Eukaryota; kingdom Viridiplantae; phylum Streptophyta; class Pinopsida; order Pinales; family Pinaceae; genus Picea; species Picea sitchensis. The sequence continues at coordinate 73,644 of SNQJ01S0011035.1, forward strand.
CCCTCATGACCTTCCTCACTCTCTCATATGGACCTCCTCCCTCACTTTGCATCTACATTCCCTCCCTTATTTCTCCTTCCTCACCTCCCTCCTTCCTTCCACTCTCTCTTTCACTTCCTTATGCACTTAACCACTTTAACTCAAGTTTCCTCCTTTATTCATTAACCAATAAAATTAATGCATGTGGAAACCACTTATATAATGACACTTGGAATGCAATGAGAACACTTCACATGGCAACCTAAAGAGGCATGATGGATGACACCTAACTAATGGCAACACGTGGTAGCTCACCATTGGAGAACACATGGCATATTATTTTTGGTTACATGTGGCAGATTATTGACCTATTACGTGATGAAATGTGGAGACATGTGGACTCTTGAATTATGTTGATTGGGCATGGTGGAAAGATGAGTGGCATTAAAATATTAATTAAATAATCAATTTCCTAAAGGAAGGTCAAATCCCCATAGTTTTCTCTCCTCTTGTTCTTACTAAGTGTGTAATACACTTATGATTATATACAATAAAAATTAATCAAATCCGATGCATGTGGGATAACTATTTTAAGAAAAGTCAAAATTTTCAAAGGGAAAAACGAAATTTAACCAAGGGCCCAGATTGCCCGGTGAAGATCATTCAACGACTGTTGAGCAATGAATTTATGGAAGCCTTAACATGAGATCCGAGAGTCGTAATCACACAAAATATACCTCATTGGAAATATATTTCGACAAGGAAGATGTTGGAATAGGTTTCAAGAGATGGAATTGGCCATATTTTTCTCATAAATTGAAAGAACAGTAAACGGCATTTTTATGCCCTGCTGTTAAATCTGTTTGACAATTCAACTTCACAAGCTCATGTCTTGAGATATAGGAATCGAAATTGCACCTAGGAGGATTCGTTGTAAAAATGAGAGGATGAATATTGCTTTTGGAATGTTTCCCATGGATGAAAGGGTAAATATCTTACTCGAAAAATCAAAACACAGTCTTCTTTTATTAAAGGAAATCAAATTGAAAATAAATTTTATTAAAGAAAATCTATTAAAGGAATAAGTGGGCCCTACTTGGAGGCACTAATTTCAATGACACAATTCATTAATGAGAATCCAGTTAAACATTAATTAAAGGTGTTTTACTCCAAAAGGGAATCATGGAAATTTCTAGAAAGGAAAACCCTAACTATTTCAAGAACATTAAAAGCAAATTTTAAAAGGACAAGACAAGGCATTATCAAGAAGTTGGAATTCAAAAGTTTCTACAGTGGTGAAAAGTATACAAGAAGAAAATATCTATCTTTCCAATATTCTTTGAATTGGATTGCTAAAATTTTCCTCCCTTCATGTTCTTCTTGTTGTTTCTTTCCACCAAATCTTTCATGTATTGTCAGACAAAGAAGAAGATTTGGGTCTGAGCAATTTTTTTCTCAAAAGTCTTCAATCATCTTGTAATATTTTATGTCCAGAGGAACAAGATCCCTCCTTGTAAAAAGGAAATTGCAATTTAATTATAGTTTATCAAATTTTCATTGAGATTGTTGAATTTGTTGAGACAAGTGGGATATTATTATTGATTCCTCTGCAAAGAGCTATTTTGGGGCATAACTATAGTGACCTGTCAAGACTTGATATTTTGAGTGTTACATGTTTAAAGTGTGCATATCATATTCTTTATTGATTTTTAATGATGCACTCTTCTAAAGTTCTCAGATGACATGTCCATCTTTGTTTTTCCATTCTTCTTGCAAATTCATAGCAGATTCCGGGTTCATTTTATCTTACAATAAAAAAAGAATGTCAGTCGAATGGAGACTCCAAAAACTTGTAGAAACAAATATCTGTTGACACACTTTATCTTATATTTTCTTTAAATGATCTGATGTATATTTGTATAACTGTATATAATGGTTTTACATTTGCAGATATTATATTTCTTGGGAGATCTTTACATTCATTGCAAAACCATACAAAGAATCTTCCAATCTTTCAGCCAAAAAGGAGTACCACCTCTCTAAAAATGTAGGGGGATTAATATCCTCGTGAGGTTGACGTTAAGACCGTAAAATAGTCTTTTAGATCAACAATCCCCTAAGCATGGTTTCTCACTATGAAATATATGAAGGGCATCAACAATAGGAGTAAATAGCATGACTATATCCTACACTTGCATCCAAAAATAATTAATTAAGTAACCATTATATCGTCTTCATTCTATTTTCCATCATGAGATTGAGATCCCTTCACCTTGCCACTCAAGGGAAATGACCATCTCTCTAAGTGAGTATTGCAATTTTTAAAAATGCTGCAACATAATAAAGGTGTAAGCAAACCTTGTTTCGACATATTGAAATAGTTAGAAAGTGGCATATTTTCTATAAATTGCAATAGATGTTACATGATTAACAATGAAAGATTGTAACATGTTTCCTTTATTTGATGTTTGGTCCAACCTATGCTCTAAGATTGATATCCTAAATTAGTAGAAGGTTCAAGTAATGAACAACATAAGGAATCTAATAGATACTTGGGAACTCATCTCCAATCATACCCCTTGCAAGTATGTTATTGGTTGCATTTTATACCACAATCTGCACCATATTTTCCTTCCCAACCTATCTCTAATATTATGAATTTTTTCATGAAAGTGAGTTTTCTCTTATAATGAAACTAGTCAAAGTGTATATCCTTTGGGAGCTTGGTTGAACAAATTATGTACCATCTCCTTCCAATAAGGAGACCTACACACATTAAATAAAATTCCATTTGCAAAAAACCTTCGTATTGTTACATCAATGTTTGTACAAATTTTTGCATCCCAAAGATGATGTAGTTGCAGGACATAGCATTGAAACATACCAACACTACTATTTGTCAGACTATGTTGTCATTGTTGTCAAAGGATTGATGTCAAAGGGTTGATGTTAAGTGGTGTCATAGTGATGTGTTGTCATGTCATAGATGGATTGATGTATAGATGGATTGATGTGTAGATGGATTGATGTGTTGTCATTGATGTCAAGGTTGATATCAAAGGAAGTTGTATCATTGATGTTATTGATTATGTTGTCATTGATGTAAAAGGGTTGATGTCATAGTGATTTGTTGTCATTGATGTCAAGGTTAATATCATAAGAGGAACCAAATGGATGAGTTGTATCATTAATGTCATGTCATGGAAATTGTATTATTGATGTCATGTAATGATTGATAGGAAGTATCAAATGGATGAACTCCAAAGTGGTCCCCTTATGGTGAAAGCCCTCATAGGGAGACACTCTTGGATAAATTTCTCAAAGTGGTCCTGTTATGGTGACATATATCACGGGAATATGCTTTGCAAAGTCCAAATGGTTAAGTGGTTGAGTAATCCTAGCAGTGTGGTTATGGGACCCAATTTTGTTTGAGGTATAAAGGCATGAAGATCCGTGGATATGAAAGTAAAAATATTCTAGATGGATAGTACATGTTGTTCCATTTATGGTGATATGTCGTATGCCACGTGGATCCTCACGATTACAGAGATATGGCTTTGTGAAGTTGGAGAACCCTCGTGAGTTATCTAGAAGCCCCTATAAGGTCAAATAAGTCAAATTATTCTAGAAGCTCCTAGAAGAAGTTGAATAGTCAAAGTGGGTGAAACTAGGAGTTAATCATGGGTTAAGTTGTTACAAACAAAAATAATTAAAAATAAATTAGTTACAACTAGAAGTGATGAATTTACTATTTGTGGAAAAAGTGGTTGTGAGTGGAAAACGTGGTTTAGTCCTAAAAGAAGGAGGTTAGTTAGAAGATAACCCCCATAGGAAGCTAGTTGGAGAGTATAAATAAGAGAGCAAGGGTCTCCTATGTGAATTATATTTGAGCACATTGAATATCTAAAATTTGATGAAGGGTTCATTGCAGGTACTCATGGATGCATCAGAAGTTTCGCAAGTCTAAGGTAGCAAGGAGGGTTGATGATGAAAGTTTCAGAGCTTAAGAAAAACCCTAGTTTCTAAAGCTTACGTGGGTTGCAATGAAGGAGGTATCGTACATATGAGGATTGTTGTGCCTGAGGTAGTGTACATACATAGTATGAATAAGTGCATGGTGCGTACAACTAAAAGGGTCATGAAGACTTGAGTTGACGTTGGTGCTAGGTCCTTGAAGTCTGAAGCAAGTTCCAGATCAACATTCTACAAGTTCAGATCATCAACAAAAGTTCTGGTATGGTTGCATGATTGTTTTTAATGATCATGTATGCTTATGGTATGATGAATGCTTGAAGCATTCTTCGTATGGTTGTTGTGAGATATAGATATGGTATATGTTGGGTGGTTGATTGAGTGAGAAACACTCACATGTAGGGTACAATTTTGATACGGTTCTTATATCCCACACCCTTGAGATACTTGTACTTGGTTGAGGGATATGTATGATGATGTGTGCATGACACAAGTTGGTTGCAGTGACAGGTTAGATGCAGTGACAGGTTATTGGTGGATGTGACCGAGGTAGGAAAGTTTCATAGGTGTAGAAGAATGGATTCCCTAGTTTTATGAGGGTGTACACAGGCTGAGAGTGGAGGAGGTCGCGTACATATGTGTGTTGTAGTATAGATAGATCATGTACATACACGTGTTGTAGTATAGACAGATCATGTATCTATTGAAATATTATTTTCTATCTACAAGTTTGGTATTGTACTTAAGGGTTGTATTCCTCACATCTCAGTTGGTGTTGAGATATGCAAGTTGGGTCTTGTATTGAGAGTTGGTCCTCTATTGGAATTGGTGCTCTTTTCAGTTGGTGTTTTTTTCAGTTTGTGTTGATAAAACCTAGAGATTGTAGTCTCATATAATACAAAAAGCTTAAACATATATCTTGTTCTCATTGTGTTCATTGTGATGATGTCTCTTTATAGTTGATGTATGTTGTTGATATATGTTTACACAATTGTGAATGGAAGTAATGAATAATGATGTTTGGAGTGATTGCTAACTAAGTTTTGAAAGAGTTCTAGTAAGAGCCATACACTGATTCACCCCCCCTCTCAGATTGGTCAATGTATCCAACAATTGATATCAGAGCCATGCCTTCACTATAAGCCTTACAAGCTTGAAGGAAATCCATGGACACACAAATGGATTAACATGCAAATGAAGTTCCCTTCTTTGTTGAGACAGATTACTCGACATGAAGAATAGAAATGAAAGGGTATTTTAAGGAAAAAGGAGCAGATGTTTGGAACACATTTGTTGGTGGATCAATTCCCTTGAAGAATTAGTCAAAATTTGCAGCCCAAAAAGAAGCAAAGAAGAAAAATGCAGTGGCACTCAATACCATATTAAATGGACTCCCACGTTCTGTCAAATAAAGAATAGGACATCATTCCTCTACCAAGGAGATATGGCTGAAGTTAGAGAAGGTCTATCAAGACAAAATACAAGACACATAAGATAATTCCATCAAGGACAATGAAGGTAAAGACTCTCCAAAATATTTTGATTGCAATAATTATAAGAGTGATGATGGTGAATGTTCTCTTGTAAATAAAGAAGAACATCCAGTTGAAATAAAAGAAGTTTGTGTAGAATCAACTAACAATTATCTTATATATGAATAGTAACATTTGTTGAAGCTTAAAGGTAAAATTATAAATGATTTAGAATAAGTTAGCATGGAAATAAGATTTGGTTCAGTTTCTTTTGAGTATCTTGAAAAATACACTAAGAAAGCCCTAGAAAAGTACCAAAAGCTTACCATGACACTTAAACAAATTCTCAATAAACAAGAAGAAAGTAAAAAGACTCAATTAGAAGAAAAATAAGAAGAGATCAAGAGACTAAAGATTGATATAATTAGTCAAGCAGAAGAAAAGAAGAAGGTAGATGAAGAAACAAGTGAAATCATTGTCAATTTGAAGACCCAACTTGAAGAAGAAAAAATGATAGAATAACTATTGAAGAATTGGGTAAATGAAAAGGAAGAATCATGCCATAATATGGAAGAAGAACTAGTTGATCTCATAAGGAAAGTTGAGAATTAAAACAATCATATCAAGTTCATGAACAACTCAACAATATTGGATGAAATATTGGATAGTCAAAGATCACCAAATGATAAATCTAGTCTTGGATACAACAAGGAAGCTACACACT
>SNQJ01S0011035.1:84705-97964 GCA_010110895.2 Picea sitchensis
GCAAGTGTCCCCAAAGAATAAGTTTTGTCAGTGCGCCAGAGCGGGATGTTACAGAGTGGGACATGTTTGTGGCTAATCACAGGTGAACATGTGAAAACCCATGATTTGGGTGCATCGTTCTGAGATAGAAATGAGATGATGTATTTTCCTCCTCTGAGCATAGAGTTGAGATGATGAAATCCAGATGACCCTCCTATGTAACACAGTGAGAAAGAAGATCTGTTGAGTTGGATGTGCCTGTGGATGAGCACAAGTGAACGTGATCCTAGTGGTTGAGCACTAGTGAGTGTGGTTCTCTTATGAGATGCAGTGAGATAGAGAGACATCCTTGTGGCTAAGAACAGATGGATTTCCCCCTTGTGATTGAGCACTAGTGGGTGTATAAGATCCCTTGCTATATTGTTTCAAGAGTCAGACTTACCTGTAACCCTAATTGTTATGTAAAGGGTACAGGTCGACCCCACCTTAATGTAAAAGATAATTAATATGGTAATTATTAATTATATTATAAGTTATTGAGGTCGAAATTTTTGTGCCAATAAACACTATTGTTGATAGGTTCAGTCTAATATAAGTAAAGGTAAATTCCCCATTGAGGAATCATATCACAAGTGTGAGTTTGGAAATTTCAGCAAGTACTTCTTATTGTGAAAAGTGCGCACCTCTCTTGGGCACTAGTCTTCTAGGGTTTGTGAGAACCCTTTTGTGTGCTAGGTTTTTATGGTGGTGGAGGTATTTCTCTCGAATAATAAGGGTTTTCTTCCCTTTTTGAGAAGGGTTTCCTAGAATACTTCTTGTGTACTTGTGCATGGTGTTTCTTCTTGTGATCTTGGTTGTTGCTACAAATTGTTTATGGTTTAAGTAAAATGACAAAATGGAATTAAATTCATGATTAAGCCTTTCCTATTGAAAAATAGACATGGTTTCAAAGCCTAGGTATTGAAGAACCCATTGCACAAACAATTTTCAGCTATCTTCTCTCTCCTGCAAAACCATATGAAACTCTTAAGGTTTCCATAAATTACGTACTACCTACCTTTCTGAGAGGTTTCAATACTTGGCACTTGGAAGTTGGGGATAAAAAGAGCATAGGAGTGTACGACCTCCTTCGGCACACCTACAAAAATCTTCATATTGCAATTCCAAGCATTTTGACTTTTTGGCCCTAGGGTTTCTAGGGTTTTGCTAATTTCTGTAGAAAATTCGGAATTAGGGATTTTGCAACTCTTTGAAGGAGATATTCAGCTCACCAGTGTTATCCTATCTATCAAAGGATTATTTTTGGCAATCATAAGTCCAACAAAACCTAAAAGTGCTAGCCTAGCCTAGTCGTTAGGTTTTCTAGTCTAGTTGACAAGGGTTTGTGAAGAATCCAAAATTATGATGAACATAATCATGATGGAAGACAAGTGTGATGGTTCAAGCAAAAGAAGTTCCTGGAAGTCAAGACCTCAAGGAGATGAAGACATAAAAATCTCAGAACTCTCAGGTATGGTCCCTACCAATGATAATACTTGGTTAATTGACAGTGGTGCATGCAGGCACATGACCAGTTCTAGAGATCACCTAACAAATTTTATTGAGAAAGAGACACATCTACATGTTGTCCTTGGAGATGATGCCAGATATAATGTGAAAGGGGTTGTAAATTCTACCTTTTAACTAGATTCAGATATGCATATTCAATTAAAAGAAGTATTATATGTACCTGGAATGAAGAGGAACCTTATCTCCATTTCTGCCTTGGAAGACAAAGGCTACAAGGTTACCTTCTCATAAGGAAGAGTTATTGCATGGCACAAAGAATCACATATAAATTATGCCAAGGTAATTGGTTTATGAGAAAACAAATTGTACAGATTAACCATTAGACTAGTCCAGGCCCTGCTACATGACACTATCATCTTGAGTGAGCTATGGCATAGAAGACTTTCTCACATTCATTATAGATCTCTCCCAGCTCTAGGGAAAATGGTAACAGGTCTTCCAGAGATACAAATTCATCATAAAGGTGTTTGCAAAGGTTTTTCTCTTGGAAAAAATGTTAAAGGATCCTTCTCAAGAAGTGACAATAGATCCAAGGAAATATTGGACTTGATACATTCAGATGTATGTGGGCCAGTTCTAGTTTCATATCTTAATGGGTACTTGTACTATGTACTCTTCATAGATGATCGCTCCCGAAAAACTTGGATTCACTTCCTGAAGAACAAGGATGGAGTCCTTGCAAAATTTAAATAATTCAAATCTTAGGTTCAGAACCTGACCAGAGAAAGATCAAGGTATTAAGATGAGATAATGGAGGAGAATACACCTCCAAATATTTCAACAATTTTTGTATTGAAGCGGGGATCAAGAGGGAGTTCACAGTTCCTTACAACCCTAAAAAAAATGGGGTTGCAGAGAGGAAAAACAGAACTGTCATAGAGGCAACCAAAGCAATGATACATGATCAGATTCTACCTATGACTCTATGGGCATAAGCATGCATGAAAACAATGTATGTTCAAAACACAAGTCCTCATCATATCTTGAAGAAAATTACTCCAGAAAAATCCTTCTCCAGAGTGAAGCCTGAGATTGGACACTTCAAAATATTTGGGTTTCCAGTATATTTTCATGTACCCAAAGAGAAGATATCCAAGCTAGAACCTTCAGGGAGAAAGGGCACATTTGTAGGATACAATGAATCCTCAAAGGCATATCATATCTACATTCATAGTCAAAGACAGATTGAAATAAGCAGAGATGTTACTTTCGAAGAAGAGATAGCCTTCCAAAGATATATAGAATCTCATATGTAAATTGATAGTGATACAATGCCTTCTCCCCATTCATCAGTTCAGAGGGAGACATACATTATTCCAGTTGATCCATTTGTTTTAGCTGATCCAGTTGCTCCAATTGACGTTCCCAAAGATATTACAGTTGGAAAAAAAAGGCCTACTTGGGCCCAAAAAACTCTATAGGAAGTAGAGGGACATAAATCCCCTCAAGGAACAACCAGAGAGAGCAAGAGACCAAAGAGATTATCAAGCTACCTTTCATCCATGACCCACATCATTGACTCAGAGCCATGTTGTCATGGAGAAGCTTCAGGTGAACAAGTATGGAAAGATGCCATGACAGAATAATATCAGTCTATATTGAAAAATGATGTATGGGATATTGTTCCAAGACCAGAGGGAAAGTCTGTAGTGAATTCCAAATGGATTTATAAAATCGAGCATGCAGCTGATGGAAGCATCACGACATACAAAGCGAGATTTGTAGCCAGAGGGTTCTTGTAAGTAGAGGGAGTTGACTATGACGAGACTTTTTCTCCAGTAGCCCGATACACTTCCATCCATTATATCATTGCACTGGTTGCTTCCATGGGTTGGAAGCTACATCAGATGGATGTAAATACAACATTTCTCAATGGTGAAATTAAGGAAGAAGTTTATATCGAGCAGGCAGAAGGATTTTTTATACACAACAAAATATCTCATGTGTGTAGGTTGAAGAAATCCCTATATGGACTAAAGAAAGCACCACATGCTTGGTACAAGAAAATGGATGGATTTCTATTGAGTTTGGGTTTCAACAAAAGTGTTGTTGATCCAAACCTATATTATCACATTGATGTCAATGAGTTCTTGATCTTGGTCCTATATGTGGACGACCTTTTCCTCACAGGTTCAAAGAGACTCATTGTTGAATGAAAACAAGCATTGACTGCTAAATTTGAAATGACAGACTTAGGCTTGATGCATTACTTCTTGGGACTAGAAGTATGGCAGAGGACAGATGAAATTTTCCCGAGTCAAGGAAAATATACTGTGGGGATATTGAAAAAGTTCGGTATGATAGAATGCAAATCCATGGCTACACCAATGGTGATGGATTTGAAGAAGATGAGTGATACTGATTTAGGAGAGATTGATCCACACTTGTACAGACAACTGATTGGATCACTGATGTATCTTGTTAACACTAGAATGGATATATGCTATGCAGTGAATGTGCTTAGCCAGTTTATGATCCAACCAAGACAGACTCACTGGATAGCAGAAAAACATGTATTGAGATACCTATGAGGCACAATTAGTTATGGCCTAAGATATGAATCCAGTGTATACTTGAGCCTGCATGGATATGTTGATGCAGATTGGGCAGGGAGCACAGTAGACATGAAAATAACCTCCGGTTGTTTCTTCACTTTGGGGTCTATCATGGTTTCCTGGTGTAGCAGCAAACAAATTTCTGTGGCATTGAGTACTGCAGAGGAAGAGTACATTGCATTGAGTGTAGCAGTCCACGAAGAAATGTGGCTTTGCAAGCTTCTGATTGATTTATTCTATTATGAGATGGATCCTACTACTATTCATTGTGATAACCAGAGTTGTGTGAATCTCTCTGAGAACCCCATGTTTCATGAAAGATCTAAACACATCGAGATAAAATATCACTATATAAGAGACATGGTGCAGAGGAAGACAATACATGTGCATTATCTTCCTACCCATGAGCATATCATAGATATCTTCACCAAACCACTTTACAAGACAAAGTTCAAGTATTTACATGAGAGACTTGGCCTGGTGGAGAATGCATCCCTAGCTTAGAGGGAGTGTTGATGATTACAGTTGTGTGAAACATCCTCTACGACATAAACCTGAGAGAGATCCCTTGAGTTGGGTGTGTGGTTCCTATCTGAGATGGAACTGGAACGTTGTGTTGGCCTCCTCCTTGAAGATATTTGAGATGATACTCCAGATGATTCTCATGTGTAACGCAATGAGAAAGAATATATGTTGAGTGGGACATGATGGTGGTTGAGCACAAGTGAACGCGTGAAAACCCATGATTTGGGTGTATTGTTCTAAGACATAAATGAAATTATGTATTAACCTCCTCTGAGCAGATATTTGAGATGATGAACTCCATATGAACCTCTTGTGTAACGGAGTGAGAAATAAGATTTGTTGAGTTGGACGTTTATGTGGATGAGCACAGGTGAACGTGATCCTAGTGGTTAAGAACTAGTGAGTGTGGTTCTCATGTGAGACGTAGTGATATAGAGAGAGATCCATGTGGATGAGAACATATGAATTTTTCCCCTAGTGGTTGAGCACTAGTGGGTGTATAAGATCCCTTGCTATATTGTTCAAGATTCAGACTTACCTGTAACCCTAATTGTTATGTAAAGGGTACAGGTCGACCCACCTTAATGTAAAAGATAATTAATATGGCAATTATTAATTATATTATAAGTTATTGAGGTTGAACCTGTTGTGCCAATAGACACTACTGTTGACAGGTTCAGTGTAATATAAGTAAAGGTAAATTCCCCATTGAGGAATCATATCACAAGTGTGAGTTTGGAAATTTCAGCAAGTACTTCTTCTTGGGAAAAGTGCACACCTCTCTTAGGCGCTAGTCTTATAGGGTTTGTGAGAAACCTTTTGTGTGGTAGGTTTTTATGGTGGTGGAGGTATTTCTCTTGAAGAATATAGAAAAGGATTGGTTTGGTTTTCTTCCCTTGTTGAGAAGGGTTTCCCAGGATACTTCTTGTGTACTTGTGCATGATGTTTCTTCTTGAGATATTGGTTGTTGCAAAAAATTGTTTATGGTTTAATTAAAATGATAAAATGGAATTAAATTCATGCTTAATCCTTTCCTATTGAAAAATAAACACTTGTTTCATACCAATGCACTTCAATTGTAATAACATCATCATTTTCTTTCTCAATATTTATAACATTTCCAATCCAGAATGGATAACCATGTGGGTCTTTTTATTGCCAAAACTGCTATCATGATACCCTCCTTAATATCATGTACTGAACCCCTATAAAGGTATTCCATGGCTTCACATTGTACACGTGAACTTCTTGAACCAATATACATTTCTCTTTCCTCTACTTGTGTAAAATCAATAGCACCTTGAGATTCTTTTTGAACTTCAACAATGTTTGTTTCTTTAGATTCATTAGGCATATTTTGTGGCCAATGAAATGAACTCTTCAACATTGTATCTTCATTTGTTGAGCTTGAAATTATGTCACTTTAACTATTGAAAAAAGACTCCCACCAAACAGAATCAACATCGTCAAAGTAGTCATATGTATCCTTAATGGACTTTTTTATTTCTTCTAGGAATTCATAATAATCTACATCTCTATTACGCTTCCATGCATTATGGATTTCAGTAACTGATTGTAAAAATAATAAATTTGATGCAAATATTGGATGATATGGAATGAACTTCAAAAATGCTAAACCTGATGAATGCCCCCATTCTGTAGTACTTGAATACTTCTTTCCCCATATAAGTGTTTTCCCATCAATTTTTTTGAAACAAAATTGATGTTGGAAGCTAATGTCATTAAGATGCTCAATACAGTTTTCTTCACGATGCAATCCCTGATTAAATCTTCGCATGTCAACAATTTCTTCTAATATATGAAAAACAAGCTCTGGAATGTATGTTTTCTTAATACATTCAATCAATGATGGTAGGATTCCAACATTTTTCTTCTTCAATGTTACTGAAAAACGACTGAACATTTGATCAATATGATCATGAGTGTGTCCAACAAGAAGGAAACCAACTTTCATATTTTGAAAGATTCTCATTTCAAAAAGCATGCTTAGATATCCAAACACAATTTGAATTTTATTTTCACGACTAGTCTTGTCCAACTATAGATAAAGAACTTGAGGAATATTTCCAGACTACTGAGTGAGAACATGATGGTGATGGTGAGGTTTTCATCATTATGAATGTTTGGAGCTGTGAAGTAAACCATTGGACACATTTTTCCATTGAAAACCATATAACCAACCAAGTGAAACTGAAAGAATTTCTCTTCCTGTAAATTTTTGGGTGTATAGACAAAATGTGGTAGAAGTGTTTTCTTCTAGCCCATGCCATTAATTATCATAATTAAATATTTGTTTGGAGCATCATAACACTTCTTCCGATGTTTGTGCAACTTTTTCCTTTCACTTGATTGTTGATTCTGATGTTCTTGAAGTGCTTTGACTATGGAATCTACACATGACATAAAATGTAAATTTTAATAATATGTTTTCATAGTTGATAACTATTAAATTAAAAAAAAAAATAGTAAATACATACATCTTTCTGCCCCTTTAGATTTATCTCTTCTTGATTTAAGAGTAGCACATATACTGCAAATTCCCATCCTTGACTTCTTAGGAATACAAACATTGTTGAATTGTTTCTTCCATATTCTTGTAAATATGCATATGTAATAAAATTACCATTTCCTTCAACACCTTGAATATATCCTTTGTACAAGTTGTTGATTTCCCTTCTTGAGAAATTATCCTGAATATATATTGTGTCTCCATATGGCATACACTCTCCATGTTTGGAAAAGAAATCATGCATCCATGAAAATGTAGTGTTTGTCAATGGCCCACTCTCTCGTCCATGATGTACCTTTGAATAAAATGAAGGATCTTTTTCCAACCTTGATTGGATTCTTGATAGACAAAGATTACCAATTGAGTGAATTTTTTTGAAAGCCTTTCTGCAAAGTAAAATATTCCTAATGCGATAATCATATCATGTATTGGTGGATATCATGCATCCCATCAAATATAACTTTTGCATGCTCTTATTCATTGACAAATATGTCTTTATTTTATTCAAGGCATACATGTATTCCATGCTTTTCAAACAATTCTTTTGATAAAATTCACTTGAAATCAATTCACTTATGGAAATTGATTTAGTGATAAATTGTTTCCTAGACCTTGTATAACTAGAATGATTTGGATTGATATAAAAAGGTATAGTCCTGGTCCTAGATACAATGTTTCATTGCAATTTCTCCACTATTTCATCATCCTCACTAGAAGGATTTTCCTTATCACCAGAAGGGATATCAAGAAAAACATTGTCAGGAGACTGAACTAGAGAATGTCGATCACCTTGATTTGTTGTAGTTGAATGATTGAGAACATGATGTTCATTCCTAGGTCCATCATCTTCATTGATAATATCATTCATGAGAGGAATATCAAAATCACTAGAAACATGATTACCATCCTCACCAATGTCATTGGATCTTCCATGAAAATAATCACTTGAAGGAAAATCACCATCACCCATAAGATTGTCAATGCCATTAAGATTCTCACTTAGAGAAAATTTTCCATCATCGTCATCGTTACCTTGAAAATCCTCATTTGGAGGAAAATCATCATCAACATTGTGTCTACCATTGACATATTCATCTTCATTGCTTTCAAAATCCCCACTTGAGTGAAAATTTTCACCATCCTACTTAGTGACTTGAAAATCTTCATCAATATCTTGAAAATCCTCACTTGGAGGAAAATCATTATCACCAACATTGCTTCCTTTAAATTCCTCATTTGGGAAAGACTGTCGAGCATTTCCATAATTGTCATAATTACTTTTAAAATCCCCACTTGGGGGGGATTCTTCATCATCCTCATTCATGCCTTGGAAATCCTCACTTGGAGGAAAATATTCATCAGTACCTTCAAAATCCTAACTTGGAGGAAATTAATCATCACCAACATTGTTGTCTTTAAATTCCCCACTCGGGAAAGAGTGTCCACCATTTTCATAATCATCTTCACTGCTTTTAAAAATTCCACTTGAGGGAAATTATCCATCATATTCATTGGTGCCTTGGAAATCTTTATCGGTACCTTGAAACTCCTCACTTGGAGGAAAATATTCATCCCAATCATTTAAAATTTGATCATAGTATCCACTTTGACCTACATTTTGATTATTTTCATTACTATTAAACTATTGAATATATTTATCACCATCATATTCCTCCTCTTCATCATCGATGCCTTCAAAGTCCTCTGATTTAGGACTTTCACGAGAACATGTTGAATAAAATTGCTTGCACTATGATCAAACTTCTGACTAGTTGAAAAATATGACGCTTTGTTTGTATTACAAGAATTCCTATCACATTTCCTTGTCCCAACAGAAGAGGTATGCGAACAATTTGCTGATGTCTCGGAAATAAAATCTTCTTTATCTGACAAAGACATCCCTTCTCTCTAAGAACATAAGATGATACAAATGTTCACCCTCACAATGACATTCTTATAACTTGCATAATGATCTTTTCCCTCTAAATCCCCCCCCTAAAAAAATAAAATTCCCTCCAAAATCCGCCCCCCACAAAAACAATTTCCCCCAAAATATTCCCCAAAATTTCACCCCAAAATATTTCCTCCAAAGTTTCACCCCAAAATATTTCCTCCAAAATTTCCCCCTCAAAATTTTCCCTCCAAAATTTCCCCCCAATTTTTTCCCTTTATTATTTTCCCTTAAAAATTAAAAACAACTTTTACTCTTTTATTTTGTTATTTACATGTTAAATACAATATTTATTATGTTTATTTATTTATCTCACATTCATTAAACATAGCGATGATCCATATAATTTTAGTTATATATGTAGACAATATACCTAATTTTTATTTATCCCACATTCATTATACTAACAGTTATTTAAATCATTTGTGTTATAATTACACAGTCTTGTTTTATCTTTTTACATTGTGTGATATCTTGGGCATATTCATTAAAGGATTTGGAGCAAGCTACAAGGGAGAAACATCGAGAAAACATCCAAGGAGAATTTAACATTTCAGAGGTTAGTTATTTTTAAAATTCTTAACATTTACCAAAACAACAATTATAAGATCATCTTTGAATCACATAATAATTTTTCATGCAAAAATTAAAAAGTCTTAAATTGTTTTAGATGTTTTCTAATTTTTTCCAAAAAAATTCAAAATATTTTAAAAAATTGGGACATTTTTCAAAACAATTTAACAAAATCCTTAAGATTTTTTGAAAAAAAAAAAGAAAAAAAAGTCAAATTTAGGTATAGTTTTGTAAAACAATTTGGCTTTTTTTTTTTTTTATTGTTTTTTACTTAATTGTTTTTAGTTTTGGCCCATGTTGGTTACTGAGCAATGTCCGAGGCTTGGCCGTGGGGGCTGGGGTGATGTCGGGCATCGCTTGATCCCCCCTATCCCGTCCAACCCCATGGCCAAGCCATGGGAATGCCCACAGCTTGGCCACGAGGTTGGCCCCCCGCAACCAAATCACGGTCAAATTTTTTTAATTTTTTTTTAAATTAGTTCTTATATTCAATGTTTTTTTTAGTTCATTATAATGTAAAAGGCCTAATTTTATTTTTCTATCTTATAGGAAAATGGAAAGAAATATATTATCTATGAATATATCTGAATCACGACCGTGCCTTGACCATGGGGGGACTATGACTTGGCTGTGGGGGATGGGCAATGTCTGGCATCGCCCCATCCCCCAAGGCCAAGCCCTATGGCTTAGTCATGGGGTCTGGGGTGATGCCTTCCATTTATCCAGCCCCCCACTACCAAGGAAAGGTCTTGTCATAAGCCTAATAACTCCATGGGTAAAACAATTTTAAATATGGGTCAAAAGTTAAAAAAAAAAAAATTAATTAGTTTTTCAATGTTTTTTTTTTTTAGTTTATTATATTGTAAAAGTCCTAATTTTATTTTTTTATCTTATAGGAAAATGGCAAGAAATAGATTATCTATGAATATATCTAGATCATGACCTACAATAATGACATCTAAAGTTGCAACTGGAACCTCCATGAATGTTAGGCAACAAAATGATAGCATAACACCTGAGCTATCAAGGGAAATGAAGAATGATAGAGAGTGGAAATCTGTGGACGGTGAAAACAAACTGAAATATTCTTGGTTTGTTAAATACAAGCAAGGAAACAATGGAGATCATGTATATTTGTATTGTGCCGAATCAGAACATGTGCAAGGAAATTATTAGGCACTTGTCTTGTTACGAGATATATGTTTGGTGCCAGCCACATATATTTTTTATGCACTTGTCAAACAAGGTAGAACTTATATCAAGTTTAGATATTGTTTCAAATTGAGCAATTATAAAAAGAATGAATGTTTTTCATAATTATGTGCATCCATCATTGATGACATTGAGAAAGGCAATGTGAGTTTTTTATTTTTATTTTTGTGTCGTTTATTATTTTTAGTATCATGGTAATGTTTTAATTTTATTTAACATGAAAATGCTATATTTTATTCTTACAGGATTTTGTTGAATGACTTTCACATATGTTAGTGGGGGTTTACTCTACAGATAATAATATCATGGATTCCATCAATGATTTTCATATTGAAAAGACACAAGAAAGAAGGAAAAAGAAAAAAAAGTAATGGAGGTTGAACCTGTAAGAGCAGACAGAGAAGAACATGAAAGAAGAAATAAAAATCCTCATTCTAGAAATATTAAAAGGGTTACATTTGAAAATGATGAAACTACAAATGAATATTTTGTTGAGATTAGTCCCAATGAGGTTATCAGTCATTCTCGCAAAAAGAATAAACAAGATAAACACAAAATAGCGATGGTTGATGATGAGTCTATTCCTATTGATTATGAAGAAATCGTTTATTTAGATGAAACACATTTAAATCATAAGAGGAAGAAAACAAATGTTTATAATGTTCAAGAAGCCATCGTTAGCTCAGAGTAATATAGTGAAAGTCCTAAAGGTAGCAGAGAAATAATAACACCAGGTGCTGATCTAGAGGATGGTATTATGAAAACAAAACAAAATGTTATTCGAAATAGAATGGGGACGACGAACTTAGTTGATGATGGCCACACAGTTTAGTTGAATGTGAAACAACTTTATAAACCCACGAAATGGCAAGAAAAATATCAAATTAGAAAACCGCATCACTTGCATATTCACAATTTGAAAGCATTGATTAGGTACAATCCATATGCACATGTGGTTGACTACCTAGTTTTTGTTGACCCAATGGAAGTTCCTACGAGGGAATAATTTGATAGATCAAAATGTTTTGACTATAAATATTATGTGATTGGAGGAAATAATTCTGCAGAGACTAGAAGAGAATTGATGCAAGAATATCCCAATAATTCTCTTTTTGAGACAATCAAATGCATAATTTATGCCGGTTTAACAAATTTAGAAGCAAATTTATTGGCATGGGATCATAACAGAGGCAATGAGTAAAAAATGTCTATGACTTTCATTCAAAGGGTGAGATTTATCCATAATGAGTTTTCTGAAATATGTTGTGGGGAAAGATCAAATGTTGATGACAAGATTAAAAAACAATGTTGTATGGAAATATGATTACCACTTGATGATGAAAATACAAAAGAAAAAAATCGCAAAGGAAGTGATATATTTAGAGCTGTGGATAGTTATTTTGAATTGGGATTTAAAACTAGACAGGTATGGGATTTGATAGATGCGATCTTCACCCTATGGGAAAATATTAGTATAAAAAATAAGAGAGTTAAGATGGCTAAACCATTGATATGTGGCACAAGTAAGACAGGTTTTGACATAAACAATATTTCAGATGATATGACTATAACACCTTGGAGATCAATACAAGCAGTGAAGGATGATAAACTTATCATAACTATATTATCACATGTTAGGTCATGAGAATTGTCAATGGAAGAAATGTGTGATGAATTTAAAAAGTATTTTTTTTGAGTTATTTTTATTTATGTTAGCACATGAATATATATATATTCAGTTTAACATATCAATGTTCTAAGTATTTTGTTATATATATCATTATAACATCATTTTTGTTTTATTTAGTCACAAGGTGTATATGAGAATACAAGAGAAAATGGTCAAGATGTTGAATGAAGAAAGTTGGGATGATGTTAAGCTCAACTATCCAGATTCAAGCTCTTCAACAGTATTGAAACAATTTTTTGTTGCATTCAAAAAGATATGTTGATTTATTACATTCATATTATTCATTTGTAAGTTAATTTATTTCTATTTTAATAGTTATAGATATATAACTATATGTTTGTTTGTTTCATTAAAGATGCCAAAGAAGAATGCAGATGGAGTACCTGAAACTTTCAAAAGTTTTATTCAAAAAGGCAAGTTTGAAAGAGAAAGAAGGAGACGTGTTCAAAATGTTCAACTTGATGACACCCTTGATCACTATAATTGGAATGGGCTCAAAATTGCTCAATATAAAATGATATTAGGTGATTGTGAACAACTTACAAATATTGTTCCTAAAAATGAATACTACCTAGTTATTGCGGATATCCCTCATGGTTATAATATCCAAAACATTGGATATGATATTGAGCCTTATACTTACCAAGCTTTCAATAAAGTGGTTATGGGATTTAC
>SNQJ01S0011035.1:108062-167155 GCA_010110895.2 Picea sitchensis
CAACATATATTCATAACATTATTTACATTCGTCGACCTTTTATACTAAGGTCCATTCAAAATCACACATTCACATCTTTGAGTTTGCCATAGTTCTTGGCCAGTATAGTTATTTTTACAGACTGGGGGAAATAGGGTGTTACAGTGGTTATGGACCCCAATTTTGTTTGAGGTATAAGGCATGAATATCAGTGAATATGCAGGTAAAACTATTCTTGAAGGATATTACATGTCGTGTACTTTCCGGTGATATGTGGTATGCAACGTGGATCCTCACGGTTAGGGAGATATGGTCTTGTGAAGTTGGAGAACCCTCATGAGTTATCTAGAAGCCCCAAGAAGGTCAAAGAAGTCAAATTATTCTAGAAGCTCCTAGAAGAAGTTGACTAGTCAAAGTATGTGAAACTAGGAGTTAATCATGGGTTAAGTTGTTACAAAAAGAAAATAATTAAAAATAAATGAGTTGCAACTAGAAGTGGTGAATTTAATATTTGTGGATAAAGTGGTTGTAAGTGGAAAAAGTGGTTAGAAGTGGGTTATCCCTAAAAGAAGAAAGTTGGTTAGAAGATAATCCCCAGAGGAAGCTACTTGGAGAGTATAAATAAGAGAGCAAGGGTTTCCTATGTGAATGATCTTTGAGCACATTGAATATCTAAAATTTGGTGAAAGGTTCATTGCAGGTACTCATGGATGCATCAGAAGTTTCACAAGTCTGAGGTAGCAAGGAGGGTTGAAGACGAAAATTTTAGAGCTTCAGAAAAACCCTAGTTCTTGAAGCATACATGGGCTACATTGAAGGAGGTTCCATACATATGGAGGTTTTTTTGCATGAGGTAGAGTACATATGAAGGATGAAGAAGTACAGGGCACATATAGCTAAAAGGGTCATTAAGACTTGAGTTGATGTTGGTGTCAGGTCCCTAAAGTCTGAAGCAAGTTCCAAATCAACATTCTACAAGTTTAGATTATCTACATAAGTTCTAGTATGGTTGCATGGTTATTTTTAATGATCACTTATGTTTATGGTATGGTGAATGCTTGAAGCATTCTTGGTATGGTTGTTGTGAGATATGGATATGGTATATGTTGGGTGGTTGATTGAGTGAGCAACACTCTCATGTATTGTACAGTTCTGATATGGTTCTTATAGCCGACACCCTTGAGCTACTTGTACTTGGTTGAGGGATATGTATGATGAGGTATGCATGGCACATGTTGTTTGTAGTGACAGGTTGGATGCAGTGGCAAGTTATTGGTGGATGTCACATAGGCAGGAAAGTTTCAGAGGTGCAAAAGAATGGATGCCCTAGTTTTCTGAAGGTGTACACAAGCTGACAATGGAGGAGGCCGCGTACGTACGTGTGTTGCAGTATAGACAGGTCACATACATGCACATGCTGTAATATAGATAGATCGCATATCTGTTGACATATTATATTCTGTCTACAAGATGGGTCTTGTACTTGAGGGTTGGATTCCTCACATCTCAGTTGGTGCTGAGATCTGGAAGATGGGTATTGTATTGAGAGTTGGTGCTCTTTTCAGGTGGTGTTGATAAACCTTGAAGATTGTAGTCTCATATAATAAAAAAATATTACACATATATCTGGTGCTCATTGTGTTCATTGTGACGATGTCTCTTTATATTTGATGTATGTTGTTGATATATGTTTACATAATTGTGAATGGAAGTAATCAATAATGATGTTTGGAGTGATTGCTAACTAAGTTTTGAAAGCATTCTAGTAAGAGCCATACACTGATTCACCCCCCCTCTCGGTGTTGTCAGTGTGTCCAACACTACTCATCTAAGATTGATCTACATTTGGAGTGGGAGGAAGAGGTCTTTCAACTTTTCAACATTCCCATAATGTTTTATTAACAATGCCTTCTCTATGGTAGGAATCATATTACACAATTTTACTTGCCCCTCATTTCCAATCCAAACTAAAAAATACTATACATGTCCAACCCTACGAGTTTTTCCATCTTATAGTAGGGGAAAACCCAACCCTTTGATTTAGTGAACCCACTTACTCTATTGTATGTATGGGTGGATTTTACAAGGTTCAACAACCTACATTCAAAAGTCTTTTTGGTCATTAAATATTCTTTTGATTGGATACTTCTTTGTATTCGGGTTAAGAGTGCCATGTTTTCGAATGTTTATAATTCATATGGGCTATTTTTCACTAAAATATAAATAAAAACATAAGAGAAATCATTAATATTCATTAAATAAATCATTTTTTTCTTTTAAATAAATACAAAGATAAATGCAAATCTAAAATTCAAATATGAATACAAATATATTTATTATTTGTCAACACAATACAAAACAAACCAATTTATTTGATTTCTTACTATCCTAAATCAAGAGACAAAACGACATCGTATGCATTGAAATCTCAAAGAGTATTGAATCTTTGATGTGAAAAAGTATCTATAAACTACTCACAAATTAACCCTTAATTAAGGGTGAGTTTTAAATGTGTACTTGGAAGATTAAAGGTTCTCTATTTTATGAAAAATTGCAATAAATTTAGTTATAGAGTTGGAAATCGAGGAAACTAATTTTTACAAGATCGGTAAAAACAATAGTATATGATTGTCTAATTTGGAGTATAAACCTCTCTAAAGAAGCTTGGAAAAATGTTGAGAGAATTTCCAGATAATTCTTATTAGAAGAACTATAAGTTAAAGTAGAAATCTTTACCTTATGAGTCATCATCGTCATCATTGTTGTCATCTTCATCATCAACATCATCATCGTCATCATCATTTTTGTTGTTGTTGTCCTCATCATTGACCACCACCACCATCATTATTATCATTGTCATCATCAATATCATCCTCCTCATAATCATCGTCATTGATCACTACCTCCATCAAACTTAAAGGTGTAATGATTTAAACCAATTTAAATTTGTATATGATATTATGTGAATGGAAAAATATTCCCAAAAAATGCAATGACCTCAATGGGCTTACAATGCTTGTGTTTAATCATTATAGAATGTCCCTTGCAACGTATGTTTGAAATAATTAAGAAAGATAATGATTTTGACCATTGAACATTTGGAATTGATGTCTCTTGTCCATGGATAAGAGGCACAATACATCAATAGTTTTTTGGGATACTTTTTTATCGTTTAATATTTTTTTAAATAATCTTTTCGAAGGTGGCAAGATTATTTTAAAAAATATTAAACAATATATTTAAAATAATCTTGTTTTAAGGTTAACTAAATATTTTAAAATATATTCATACTTGAGATTTAATTTTTAGAGTTGTATAAAATTAAATCGAAATCAATTATTCAAATATCGAGCGTTGTGCATTGTTTTAATTATTAATTTTAAGGCTTTAAGATGTGTGAAAAGGCATGAGCCAAAACGTTGATACCGTTCAGTTTGCTATTTGTGATTGTGACTATTAATAAACAATTTTTAAGTATGTCAAAATTAATTTTCTTAATTTAACAATAGGTTATCATATTTTTAATTTTAAAATTAAATATATTGATTTTTTTATATATTTTTGCTAAATAATATAAGATTTTTTTTTTTTAAATGAATGATTAATCAATTGTCTTTTTCTAATTAACCAAAAAAAAATATTTGGAAAGACATTTCCTTAGTTTGATTCAAACTTTATTAAATTGTAAACTTTAGTAAATTGTAACTGGACTATCTTATTTTTAAATTCAATATGGGTTTTTTTCATATTTTCTGATATAATAAATGAGTTAAAAAGTTTTAAGAATCTTTAATAAAATAAATTTTAAAAGTATATAAATTTAAGGTAGATTTTATTATGAAGTTGAATATAGTTTAATGAAAGAAAAATAGGTTTTTGGTGTAACAAGTGGCTGTCTCTGGGAGGGCGTTACGTCCTAGTTAAATCTGTGTTACAAAGTCTTTTTGTCTTCTGGATGTCATTGGAGAGGAGTCCCTGCTTTATCCTGACAATTCTGCGTAGGCTATCTTTCAATTTCCTGTGGAGTGGTCAGAATGTAAAGCACCGATTCCACCTATGTAGCTGGGAAATTTTGTCAAGACCCATAAGAGCCGACGGTTGGGGGCTAAAAAATTTGTCCATTTTCAACACGACTCTCCTGGCAAATTCATTCTGGCGAGCGCTTATGCATGACAGCGTTTGGCATCGCATCATTGTAGACAAGTACTTGGGGAACTTGCCACTTCTCGACTGGATTAGAAAACCTTCCCATATTCAGCAGCGAGCGTCATCAATCTGGAAGGGACTGACATTATCTTCTCTGGTAGTTTTTCATTGGCTTAGATGGAGGCCAGGGTCGGGATCTGATATCTTACTTGGAAGGGACAAGATCCTTGGTGTGGAGGACCGATCGCTCCTCACAACACCGCTGCGAACTCAACTAGCTTCAATCAACATTTTGTCGCTGGCTCAAGCGAGAGACCCGATTCGTGTCTTCCCTCTGCCGGATTTGTGGCTGAACAACGGTCGACTAAAATTGAACGGTGAAGCCGCCTCTAATTGGGACACCTTTTCCTCTGCATTGAGAAGTGTTGGTATCTCCCTAAATTTTGAATCAGATACTATTATTTGGGCGGGAGGCGATGCTTCCGGGGTATTATCAGTAAAAAATTTATACACGGCCCTGCTACAGCCGTTGGATTTTGGCATTGACAATCTATGGTTTCATTGATTTTGGAAGTGGTTGATTCCACTCAAGATCAAATTGTTCATTTGGCTCTCTGCAAAAGGGAAATTTCTTACCTGGGAGATGCTTCAGAAGAGAGGCTAGGAAGGCCCAGAGATTTGTAAACTTTGTAATCGCTCCTCTGAAGATATCCACCATATCTTAATTCACTGCAATTTTACGAGAGCTGTTTGGCAATTTCTGATCACCCATTTTTCTCTTAATTTACAGTGGAACTACGCCACGGTCTCAAACTGTTTCAAGTTGTGGTCTTTGGAGAAATCTGCCACTGTCATCTTGGCTGCTCGTGCCTCTTGGTAGCTTTGGATTGAAAGAAATAAGGTGATCTTTGATGACCGTGCCCCCTCCCTTCTCTCTGTAGTTCACAGAATTTTGATGTCTTTCTCCTAGCAGCCATCCTCTATTAAAGCTCTCCCAATCAAATTTTGTGAGATTACCCAGGTGGAGGGTTACACCTTAGCTTGCTTTGATGGAGCAGCGTAGTCCAATGGTTTATGCCGTGGAGCTGGAGGCATCTTCAAGACACATCCATTGAGGATCACCAAGTGGTTCATCAACTGCAGAGCAAGATCTAATACTAAAGCTAAATTGATGGGTTTATGGGCTACCCTCACTCTAGAAACTTTCTGGTCGATTAAACAATTACAAATTCTTGGTGATTCGAGAGTTATCATTGACTGGATAAACCTTAAAAGTAATCTCCATGCAGTTAATATTGAGTGATGGAAACAAAAAATGATGGAGTTGGCAAAAAATTTCAAAGATCTCAGCATCCAACATATTTATAGAGTTCACAATAAAGAGGCCAATGCACTCTCAAAGAGGGCTCTAAATGAAGTTGAAGGAAGGCTAACGGTTTACCACTGGGACAGTGGGAAAGAAAGCCAAACCTCCTGTATTAATATCTTTGAAATGTGAATGGAAAGTGGATCGAGTGCGGTTTAGCATGCACTTAGCATAGTTCTACTATTGTTTTCTATTCAGCATCACAATATATCTAGAATAGTATTTAATAAGTCATGTTTGTAGTCTTCCTGGTTATTCCATGTCATTGGACTGTTTAGACTAGATCTAGCATCTGTTTTGTGTAAAGGAATTTATACTCTTTATAAATTGGAGAAAAAAATTTCTTGGAAAAAAAATAAAGGAAAGCATTACTTAATTTAAAATTATTAAAGTATTGACTTGGAAAAGTTTATAGTCATTTAAGTAATTTGGGTGGTTATATGGGAAATGTGTTTTTTTAATGGTTCTTGTTGAATAAGGTTTATGAATAATTAAGTAAAATAATATTTAGCAGGTTAAGTGTTAATTAGCACATGAGTATGTGGTGTTGGTATCCGAAGTTTTATGTTTCTAGAGGAATTGGTAAGTGGTTAGGATTATATCGTTATTTGAACCAGTTGTTAATGGCGGTTGAGTGATTTTAAACGTGTGATAAAAAACCAGAGAAGAAGGAGAAGTAAGTAAGCAGCAATGGCGAGTTACTAGGACAACTAGGGGTGGCCCAAAAATGTAACATGTGGTCAATAGCATGGTTGTGCATGTTTACCAAAGCATAGCTGAAGGGACGTTAAAGGAGACAGGTGACACTCATCGAAGAAGCTTCCTAATGCAAGATGAGGTCAACACTCTCATGGGAGACGAGGACAAGGCACTATGGAATAAAGAAGGACTATTCATCTCAGATTAAGAGTTAAGGCACAGAGATGGTGTAGACAGAGGTAGGGAGCCATGTACAAATATCTTGAAAGCACATGTTGAAGCTGCTAACACAGGACTAGGAACCCAGCTGTTAGAAACTCCTAGTTCTAGTGCCAGAGAGGCACATAGGAGTCTGGGTGATAACATACACAAACATAAATATGTTTAGGATAGGATTGGAGGAATCACTCCACCCGTAATGAAAGGAGATAATCACATAAAAGACGGTGGGAAGTGGAAGGGGCCAAAACCCTGGAAATCAAATAAATTATAAAAAAGAAGAATGGTTCTAGGGGGGGACATCGAGTTGGAAGAGACTTGTAAATTGACACTTTGTGCATTGGTAGGAAGGTTCTCTTACAGAAAAGACTGAGCATCCAGGAGTGAGTGACAAATACCTAGGCACCAAAGTTGGGGTACACTCCGAAGATTATGACCCTAACCATGGGGTGGTTCTATTTCGTTTTTAACACACCAGATGACTCAATGGAAATATTAAAGGAGACTTGGGTCATTAATGGAGGCAGCCTAATGTTGAAGATATCGAGGGTTAGTTTTTACCTCACAACTGACTATTTTTAGCATAGACACTTATGGGTCCTTCTACTTGGATTACCATTACAACTCTAGAATGCTATAGCTCTTGCAGCTATAGAAAATGAGCTAGGTTGACTCATCATTGTTGACGAAGAGGTTCTCAATGGGACTAACAAGAGGATAGGGAAAGTCTTGGTTGAAGTGGACATTCATAGTGGACTACTGGAGGCACTGGACATTGAATGATGATGGAGGGTCTATGGATAGAAGTTGGACTACCTATGCATCCCCTTCAAATGCTTATATTGTCGCAGAATGGGGCATATGCACAAAGGATGTCCAGGGTATGTGCCGGAGGAGGAATCTAAGTATTCCATGCTTAGGAATTCAACATACTATGAATATCTGGGGGTGGACTCTTTCTAGGGTGGGGAAGGCACTACGACTGAGGAGGAAGCCATGTCTTCACCAACGCTGAACCCAGATGTTGGTAAGCTCAAAAACCTTTGCCCTTCCTTTTACTCAACTTTGACAGCCTTAGAGCTTGATAACTCAAAACTTTCAGCGTTATCGGCTTGTGCTCCCAAACATGTGATGTATTTACTTATTAGTCCTACTAGAACCACATGAAGGGTAGAAACACTAGGGACTTTTGATGCTATCCCGGTTCAGGGGGGCTCTGATCCGACATTACAACCACCTATGGATAGTTTGGGATCTGATGATCCTACAATAGAAATTGAAGGGTGGGGCAGGGTTTAAGGGATTCATAAGTGGGGGAGAGCTCGTTGGGGGCGGTCCTTGAATCACTGGTCCCATCTTATCAGGATATTGTTTCACCATTACCCCTGTCCATCTATAAGGGGCATGTTGAGGTTGGTCGAGAGATAGACACGTTCTCTGCTAAAACTAGGGGGCAGGAATAAACCAACAAGGATAAAGCTGATAAGAAAGTTACCTGGTCGAAGGGGCTAGGGACAAATGTCTCTCCCTTAATGATGAGAAGTGCACGAAGAAAAGTGCTCGATAATTCTAAGATTTCGAACAACAATGATAGTTACAGATCTGAAGAAGGGGATCTCAAAGGCATTAAATCCCTAGCCAGGGCCAAATAATGTTACTCCTCTCACTAAAACTTAGGGGAGTAGGAGGGGCTCCAAAATTATCCTCCCTCTGTAAGTTACTGACAAACACTTTTTTTGATATAATTTTTTTCCAAGAAACCCTGGTAGAGAAAGAAAAATCTAGAGTGTTTGTGATGTCTCTATGACCCAGCTGGTTGGTTTGTGTTGTTGTGATAGGTATGTTACTTGAGGTTAATCGGCTAGTTACATTTGTGAACTATTATGGCCCGTGCTCAGATAGAAAAGTCTTCTAAGATAAGGTGGTTAATAGCGGATTGTTAGCAAAAAAACATCTTAATTTTGTTGGAGATATAAATTTTACTCTATCTATTGGGGAAGTGTGGGGCACCAGGGCCCATCTTGATCTGCTGGCGGGGTACTTCAAAGGTATCTTCAAGGATATTGGGTTATTTGACATAGTTCCTAGAGACAACTTGCCTACGTAGTGCAATGGAAGAGGTGGGTCAGAGGCCATAACTAAACGATTGGATCGAGTTTACATGTCAGAGGACCTAATCATGTCATTTGGGAGACATAGATCTTGGGTGGATTACCCATATATCTTAGACCATGCTCTGATGTTCCTCCATTTTGTTGATGGCCTTAGGAAAGTACCATATCCGTTCAAGATAAACTCCATTTGGTTGGGGGAAGTGGGGTTTTATGCTCTAGTTCATGGGGTTTGGAACTCTTGTGAGTATGAGGACGAATCTTCTTCACTTAGAAGACTTTCCTGGAAACTAAAAGATCTAAAAAGTAGATTGTCTTCGTGGGTGAAAGAACAAAGGCGAACTAAACAACTTGAGCTAGTCACAATCGAGGAGAAATTATAGAGAAGCTATCGTACAAAAGCTGATAGGATTGATACAATATAAGTAGATATCCAAATAGAAGAGTTAGAAGAAGTATGGATTGAGCTCCTACTTTCTGAATAAGAATTGTGGAGACAGAACAACAGAGCGACCTAGTTACAAAAATGCAACCAAAATACTAATTTTTTTCATCAATTTTCTAGCCATAGGAAAAATCGAAAAAAAATATGGGAGATCATTGATGAAAACGATACATGTCACTTGTGTCAGGAGGCACTTGTTTCTGAAGAAGTGAGACATTTTAAAGGTTTTTATGCAGACCCAAGACAGAACATGAATGTTGAACAGGTGAGCACAATCCAATAGTTCCCTTGCTACATTGTTGAGCGTGATAATCATATGTTGGAGAGACCCTGCACCATAAAAGAAATCATATCAGTCTTAAAGGGGTTTTCCAAGGATAAAATTCCCAAGACGGACAGGTGGACCATGGAATTCTTCCTTTGCTTCTTTGACTTGGTAGGGGCCAACATACAGGAAGCGATGAAGGAATCCAGAAGGAATGAAACTATGGCAAGGTCATTAAACTCAACCTCTCTAGTTCCCATCCAAAAAGTGAGCAAGCCCACCTATTTTAGGGATTTGAGGCCCATTTCACTTTGTAATCTTGCTTACAATATTATTACAAAGGTTATAACCAATAGGATAAAGTTTATCTTGTCACATTCATTATCCAAAGAGAAAATAGGGTTCTTAAAAGGTAGACAGATTATGGATGTGGTCGGCACAACTTAGGAATGTCTTCACAGCATAAAAGTGAAGAATATGAGATCTCTTGTTCTAAAATTGGAAGTGCGAAAGGTCTATAATTGTGTAAACTTGGATTTCCTTTAGATGATTCTACTTCGAATGAGATTTGAGCGATTTCTAACAAATTGGATTATAAGTTGTGTTAACACAACTTCCTTTGCGATCTTGATCAATGGTAGGCCTACTCCTTTCTTCCAGAGTGGGCAAGGAATAAGGCAAGGATTCCACTTATCCCCCATGTTGTTCATTTTAGTGATGGAAGGTCTTAGTCTCCTTCTGAAGAAGGAACAATTAGATGGGAAAATTTCTAGGGTCAAGATTTCCAGATTACTTAAGATTCTAAATTTATTCTTTATGGATGATGTCCTAATCATGACTAGTGCTTGTTTAGACGAATGTAAGGAAATAAAATCTATATTGTTTACCTTATGTAGATAATCTAGCCTAATTATAAACCCACTTAAGTCATCTTTCCATTTCTTTGGTTTATAGGAGGATGACTTGACTGGCTTCAAGGTTCTCTTTCCTTACAAATTTGTGGATCTTATTGAAGGGTTCTATTATTTGGGATTTTTTCTTAAGCCTACTAATTATAAGATTGAGGACTGGCAATGGCTCATCAACAAGTTTGAGAGAAATATTGGTCTTTGGTGCCACCATTGGTTTTCCTTAGGAGGGTGGTTTGTTCTTGTCAAAGCGGTTCTTGAGAGCTTGCCATTTTTTCTGGATGGTGGTGGCCATTATTCCTACATTTGTTCTCAACAAAATTAGAAAATTGATGTTTAATTTTTTTTGGTCAAGCAGTGGAGAAAGGGAGCAAATTCACCTCTACAAATGGGAAAACATTGCCAAACAAAAATCCTTTGGTGGCTGGGGTGTCAAGAATTTGTTTTTGTTTAGTAGAGATTTGGCTGCAAATACTTTATGGAGATGCTTGATGAAGGACGACCTATGGAACAGAGTGATAAAGGGAAAATGCCTCCCCACTACCTTGATGGTGTCTTGGCTGAGATGCTCCATGGTTAGGACACACAATGTCTCAAACACTTGGAGAATCCTGTTAAAATATTTGGATCTTGTCACTCATTGGATTGCTTGGAAACTAGGAATAGGCCACTATGTCCATTTAGGAGAAGATGAGGTACTTGGATTGGGTAAGAATTCATTATTATCGACAGATCTTATCACTTCTCTCAAGTAGCGGGGTATTCACTTCTTGTTTCATGCTAGAGGATCGGGTAGGACGGGGACTGTCTTGGCACATTGGAAAACAAGTGGGGAGTTGAGAATTACAGGTGCATAGGTCGATGAATGGGATCTATACTACAGAGCTTTAGTAAACACAAGTATACATTTGACTGATTGCTCGGACATCCTAATCTGGACTAAGGGTGATAATTTGGGTTTCCTCACAGCCAAAAATTCTTACGAGGCCTTAGCCTCTAAACTTTGGACCCACAACACATGTTGGTGGGACCGATATTTGTGGGATTGGGATCTCGCGCCAAAAATAAAACTATTTACCTAGTTAATGATGAAAGGAAAGATTCTCACCTGGGATAATTTGCAAGTAAAAGGATGGTATTGACTGAGTGTGTGTGGCATGTGTTTGCAGGAGTCCAATATTATGATACACTTAATGATGCATTGTAGTTTCACTCAATAGGTGTGGAATCAGATTCTTAAAGCTTATAACTTAACCATTAATTGGACGGGTTCTTCTCTTCAAACTAGATTTAAAGAATGGTCAAGAAGATATCCATCTCACTCAATGTTTCCATCCATCATTTGTTGGCATTTTTCACTGGAACATAACAAGGTTATATTCGAAAAAGGTCGGTCTTCCACTTTCTTGGTCCTACACAGGATCTTCGGGTGCCTAGGGTCCACTCAGGTACAAACTCTCCCAGCCAAACCCCATCGAACACCACCAATACTGAAGGAGTGAGTCCCGATAGGGTGGTTTGAAGGGGCTGCTCAAGATCATGGCCAAAAAAGTGGAGCGAGAGGAGTCATTAGGTTAAATATACATACAAAATTTAGATGGATGTTGAATTGTGTCCTGTGTATGAACACAAGAGTTGAATTATTGGGAGCTTGGGAGTTATTAACTTTCGAATCTTGGCTACATTTCCTGGACCTCCAAGTATTTGGGGACTGAAGAATTTTCATTGCCTGGTTAAATCAAAATTGTGTCCTTCAGGTCTTAAACTTGGAGTGCTAGAAAAACCAAATAAAGGACCACCTCAAAGATTTCAGGTCTCTCGAATTCTCACACATTTTCAGAGAATATAATCAGAAGGAAGATGAGCTTTCCAAAAGAGATCTGTGACACCAGGAAGGGAAAATTATTTACTACCAGATGGAAGATATGCATATGATTCCTTTGTTGTTTCTAAATCTCCTCTGATGCTTCAAATTTCCTTGGCATAGTAGTCAGTTTTTTTCTTTAGTTATATTGTTTGGTTAGAAGAAAGGTCGGCTACATCTTTGTCAATAGGGAGTCTTGTTTCTCTTGGACTCATTGGAGGTCTTCTAGGGATGTTTATTATGGTGATAGACACACTCACATGTACGCTTTAGTTAAATATTCACTATGATGGTGCGAGTTTCATGATGTTTGGTGTATGTTTATGTATATTTTGTACCCCGAATGGAAACTTTATATGAATATATAAGAGAATTTTTTTGTGGAAAAGAATGCATGGTGGAAAGATGAGGTTTTGAGATAATTGTGTATCATCAAATTGGCACTAGGTCCACCATAGTAGAGGTTCGTAATGAAGATTGGGAAATTCTCCAATAAAAATATTGATGGCCAGTTCCAATGAGACATGTGTCAAGAACAATACCAAAACATACATAGAATATCTCAAGAACTATTAGATTAGGGGGAAATCGAGGGTCATTGGTATGTATGGGCTCCTTTTCGAAGGAAATTGAGAACAATTGTTATGTTTGAGCGTATTTTTGTGAGTTCGTTAAAACACAATTATAGAAAAGAAACAACCAATTCAAATATGATTAATAGTCTAGAATACATAAAAGGATCATCATGTCAACAATTTTCCACTAATGATGACTCATTGACTTTATTTTTTATTTTTTATCATTTCAAAAATCCCATATAGATGAGCTCCCCAATGCATATAGATGAGCTCACCAATGCATTTGAATAGTAAGAAGCATTGAGTGAGTTATAGTACACTTGGATTGCCGCAATTAACATAGAGTGAACTGTAAAAAATATTTTGTATAACCCTTAAACAACACGTGCAATGAACACAAATTGTTTTTACACAAATACCATATTAAAATATTTATGTATTCAATTCAATTCATTTAAATGACTAAATTGGGAAGCATGCGAATGATAACAATCGTTAAATCAATTAGAATCCATATATGGTCATATTTATTTTGGTTGTAACAAATTAAAAAAAATTAATATTATAATGTTGCACAATTTTGAAACTTTTAATTAATGTTGCATAATTCTAATACTTTTAATGGTGTAATGTTGCACAATTACTATTTCTTTAATACAATATATAAATTTTCAAAATTCTAACATCCCGAGCATATGAACGTCATGAATAAGTATATCGCAAGAACTTTAAAACATGTAACGTAATAAAATGATGTGATTATGTATATGAGGTGGTTTTACATAGATTCTATTAATAACATTAAATAGAAATAACTAACAAACAAAATAAAAAAATTAAATTATATTAGAATTGGTTAATAAAATTATAATCCACACTCATAGTATAATATAATACATAAAATTATCATACTAAATGGTATGAACAATGTAATGATTAACTCGAAATACCATTTAACAAAACATCTCTAACATACAAAATTTGAAAAAACACCATTTAACAAAACATCTCTAACAACTACAAAATTTGAATTTGAAAAGCACTAATTACTCATATTCCAAATTCCAAATGAATAAATTGTCAATTTCATAACAATAATATAATAGTTATTACTTTACCATTATATCACATATTGATGAAGGAATCCTTACCAAACAAGTGTTGTATGGCAGCTTAGTCCCTGCTGGGTTGGAATGAAAATAAATGGACAGGTATGGGGTGATCGTGGGAGAATGAGAAGCCTGAAGTAGCGAAGGCAAATGGAAACTGTCGCGGACACGTGGCAAGTAGAAGGAAGTATAGGTGGTATCCATGCAAAAAATGACATGTATCACTGTGCGACACACCAACCATAAGACGTCAGGCTGCTACATGACACTGGGAGAATGTCACTCCGGGAGTTTTCCTTCCAGAACATACACAGTTCCCTCGAAGCCTGGAGCCCCGCAAATTAGTTAATGATAATATTATATTAATATCGGGTTAACAAGTAATTAGTGAGAAAGTCACTTTGTGAGAAATTTGTTCCATCGATAAATATGGCCAGGGGAGTTCTAAAATAGCAGATAGCTACTAAAGAGCACAAATATCCCCATCACATGTGAATTAATATATTGTTGGAGTCTGACTTTCCATGTTTGAAATTTCCGTTCCTATCTTGTATGTTTTATCTCTGTAATGTATTTATGAAATTCATTCATAATGATCTATGTATACTTCCAACTCAGTTTCATCCCAATATTTAGAGTTAAGTACAATTTTTATAGTCATTTCTTTAATTTTTCCCATGGACAAAGTAAACAACATCCATTTCATTCTATTAAATAGATCATCTCGCTTGTCTATCTCTATATGTGTTAGGATAAATAAAGTTATACACGGTGACAAAGAAACAAATTCTATTGCGTTTTCATAGATGTGGTACTCCTCTTTTAATTTTTTCCTGAGGCATGTATAGTTCAAATGTGGGACTTAGAGAATTTCCATCGTAATGACTTAAAGCAACACAAAACGATAGAACATGTTTTCTTTGTTTTTTGAAATAAAGGTTCCTAGAAAATAGGACCAGGAATCACACACATTAAACATTCAAATTAAATAAACGTAATTTCCTGACACCAGCATAGTTGAAGATAAAAGTCTATGAGCACATAAAAATTAAAGAAGATGACTGACATGTATAAAGAGAACTAATTTTTCATTCCAAAGACAGGGTTACAAGGCATCATCGAGATTGTTCCCGAAGTAGTTTTCTTTGAAATTTATCAAAGACTATTCCTCGAAATTTAAATGCATTTGTCATATAGACTGGGATTGGGGCTCCCGTGGACCATAAAATAAATAAGTATAATAAATAGGACTGTAGAAAGAAGAAGTGGGTGGCGGTAGAGAGCAAGACCTGAAAAGAAGAAATTGTAAGTTATCAGTCTTTGGTTAGACATTTCTATTTAAAGAGGTGGAATAACTGGATTGATAAGGAAAGTAGGATGTGATTAGTATAGACTTACTATTTTCTTGCTGATGCCTTTTTATTACTCTCATCAACGGCTACTGGAATCATTCCAACCACTTGTTTCCCTTTGTCGGTGAGCTTGTTGATTTCCCTTTGCAACCATTCTTCAATGTAGCTTCTCATGGGGGTCACTTTAATCTCATGCCGAATTTTTATGTTGAAAATCTTGCTTTCTAATTCCCTTAGATCGATAGAAAGATTACACAAATCTTGTTCAATTTCTTCATTTTGTACCGAATAGTCCTCTAGCCAGTGGTCCACGTCATCTTCACCATATTCAAGGATGTCGTAAAAATTTTCTAAAGACAACCCCTTAAAAATATCAACTTGTTCATTGAAGGCTTGCTTGATTAAGGACAAGGAGTTGAGTATTAAGTTGGGGTCTTGGACCTCGTTGGTATTTCTGGCTAAGTCTATTTCGGTCAGCTTTCTAAATAATTCTTCTTTCTTTGATATGGCTTGTCCACATGATTGGACAATGAGATGTAGGTTCTTAACTTTCTCTTTCCAGTATGCATTTAATTGTTAGATCTGGTTTGGGGAGGGGATATCTTCTTCTTGTCTTCTCATATCTGTCATGTTGGTGACATGGATGCCAAAAGGGAGGACCCTCTCTAGATAGAAACCTCCTTCATTTTTTAAATCCACCTGCAAATGTTCCTACAAGGCATGTTCCCTTGTTCCAAAGGAAGCTATACTTTTTGATGTTTCCCAGGCTTGAGTAATTAGCTCCATTATTTTCTTGATATTCTTCTCCACATAGCCTCTACACGATGTGAGGAGGCTGGAGGATCCTTTTAACTTGGTTGCAGCGGTGGTAGGCATGGTTATTGCATGGTTATTGATATTCTTCTCCACTAGCAAGCAATGGGATAGGAATCAAAGATTCCTCCAATTCCTTGATTCAGTCCTTCAGTCTGGAATTCTCCACCTCAATGCCTTCAATAGAATCATCAAGAGCATCTATTTTTTCTCGGTGAAGTTGGGAGATTTGGGATAGTTGCATGTTCCTAAGGTTAATCTTTGAACAAGATTTCCCTTTCTTATTTCTTACATCTCTCTTTTCAATAATTAAAATTTTAGATTTGTTGTCAAAAAAATGCTTTGGAATATGAAGGATTCATCTTTGTCAAAAATATCCATCTTAACTATTTACATTAGGGGATTATGGTGGATCGCATCCCTGGGCTGATCAACGTTACATAATACGTTATCCAAATCAGTCTCAAGTTCCATGTCTTCACTTTCAGTTATGGGATCTTCTGCTTGTCCTACAACGTTTTTTCTCTTCTTCCTCATGGGAATCTTGTGAGAACTATCAATTTTACTCTGAGGAGGGTTCTTATTTCCTCCTCCGTTTGAAGAATTGTGGGTTTCTTTCTTACTGGGGTGGGTCCTTGGAGCGATGCTCTGGGATTTCATACTCTTGGGAGTGGTAGCTGGGGATTGGACACTCTTCTCACTAAGGCATTTTCTTTGTTGTTTGTACAATTCAATGGTGCTTTGCAATGCCTCTAGGTCGCCAGCATTAGGAGCAAGAGTGTTTTCATCATTGTCTCTGTCTTCGTTCAGGAGTGTATGGATAAAATAATTGTTGAAGCCAACTGCTAGTAAATGTTCTACAAAAATCCCATTAGGGTCGAACCCTCTTAGCTTTTCAACATATCTTAGGTTCAAGTTGTTGAAATGGCCTGCAAATTTGTCAATATTATTAACTTTTCTGAACACGAAGTCCTCGACTTTCAAAGGAAGAGGAATGAACTTTTTTTTTCTCTTCTCATGGAAAAAATGCAACCAATAGTTGCATTGCCTTGCTATTTCTATAACCAACATTTTGTTCGTAATGTGACATGGAAGGAAAGAAGGATTTTCCTTGGAGCCAAAAATCATTATGACACTATAATTCTCCATTTGTTCAAGTGTCCCATTCCTATGCAAAAACTTGGTTGCATTCTCAAACATCCGGGGAGCATCCTTTCCTAACAATAAATCTTTGAAAATTGAGACAAAGTCGTTAAAACCCTCATAAAACAAATGGGAGGCCTTGTGCCTCCACAAGGCTTGGTACCATAAGGTTACTGGGTCAAATTCACAGTTTAGCTTCTTGGACACAGACAGTTTTGGAAATGGACAACAATGGATTATCGTGAAAACCAAGTAGGATGACATATACAATTTATTCTCCTCTTTGAATAGTGACAATTGGGAACATATTTCAATGGAAATTATCTTCCACCAATAAAAAATGGCTCGTTCCTTGACTGTGAAATATAAAATATAAAGAATCATGCGGGAAATGCTTGTTGTGGATTCATGTCCCGTTATTCTTGTAAATAGACAGGCGATTTCCCGGAATGGATTTCTAAATGAACTAACCTACAACCTTATGATATCTTCAGGAACTGACGTCGGGTCCTCCAAGAACTCGTGTAAGAGGTCTAACCCGTTATCATGATTTTTTAGGAACTGCTTGCAGTCTTCTCCTCTGAAGGTCAATGTTGGCTCCAACAATCTCAACATCTTGCGGAAGACCTGAGGTGACAAAGAAACAAGAGAGTGGTCCCGCAGTGGAATAATTCTTTGGCTTGAAATATATCTCTCGACGCACCAAGAGACCACCTCCTTACAGTCAAATACTTTAGGGACACAGCCTGCACGAGCAATTCCAGAGGTCTAAATTACTTCGTTCTGGGTAGAAGGGGATGAGTAGTAAGAATATGCCCTGGACCACTATAAGCTCTGGTCCTCACGCCTGAAGATGTTCACTGTATCTCCACAGAACTGTTGTCAAGTTTCTTCCATAAGTTTACGAGAACGTCCATTTTCTCTAGACAATGTTTGAAATGAACAATTGGAAGGGATAATATAACCCTCCGCAAGTCTTGGTCCAATGCATGTGAATGGGAGATCTCCTCGAGCATTTCTTTCATTAATGACAATATCTACGGTTGTTGCATGATGAGTTGTTAGCATTAAAGCTTAGTAATTGCATACTTAGAAATAAGTGTGAAGGTGGCGAGTACGACGAAGAGAAATTAAGGATTAGAGATTTCATGAACCAACCAACCTGACGACCCGTGGAACACATTACATGATGTTTGAAATGAACACTTGGAAGGGATAATATAACCCTCCACAAATCTTGGTTTAATGTGTATTAATGGGATATCTCCTCGATCCTTTCTCTCATTAATGACAATATTTACGGTTCCTACATGATCATATGTTAGCATTAAAACTTACTAATTGCATATTTAGAAAGAAGTGCGAAGGTGGCGGGGATGGGGAAGAGAAATTAAGGAATGGATAAGTATGGAAAGCGGTCATTCAGGCTTCAAAATAGGGTTACAAGGGATACTCAGGAGAGGTGAGGGCTCGACGGTCAAATTGTATGTCTCAAAAGTTTTGAGTGCAAAATGTGTAACACAGAAGAGGGCATGATGGGGCAGTCTAGTGGTCAATTTGTATATCACGAAACTCCAGGTATTGTTTGCATGTCACAGAACAATGGAAGCTCAATCTTGAGCCCGCCTGTCCGGGAACCCGCAATCGAAAAAGTAGCTAAGTATGGAATAGGGAAACGATCAGTTAGACTCATTTTTGCTAATATATTGAAAATTGTAATAGATATCCCATTACATGGCAAGGTCTTTTCTGCATCTTTCTGGACAAGTTGTGTAGGGATAATCAGTGTGACTATCTCCTCGAGCCTTTTTCTCATTAATGACAATCTTTATGGTTTCTACATGATGATTTGTTATCATTAAACCTTACTAATTGCATAGTTGGAAAGAAATGTGAAGGTGGCAGGCATAGGGAACAATGATTAGGAATTGGAGATTTCGTGAACCCGCCGACCCGACGATCTGTGAAAGAGATTCCAAGAAATGGCCAAGTTTGGAAAGCGGTCTGACGGGCTTCAAAATAGGGTGACAAGGGATCCTCAGGAGATGTGAGGCCCCAACGGTCAAATTGTATGTCTCAGAACTTTAGAGTGAAAAATGTGTAACACGTAAGAGGGGATGATGTGGGAGTCCGACAGTCAATTTGTATATCACGGAAATATGGGTTTTGTCCATAGGTCAATGAACAATGGAACTGCAATCTAGAGCCTGCATGTCTAGGAATCCATGATCGAAAAAGTGGCTAAGTATGGAATGGGGAAGCGGTCGGTCGGAGTCATGATATAAAAGCATGAGTGGAAATGTGAACCCATGAGTCGGCTAACCCATGCAACGAGAAATTTTTGGAAAAACAACTAAGTAACCAGACAGAGAAAGTAGAGGGAAAAAATAAAGGGGAATTCGGTTAAGTATAGAAGAGGGAAAATACGGGGATAAAGGAGAGTGGGAAAATAGAAAGGGGGAGGGAAATTTTTGTAAGAGGGAATTGGTCTCAAACAAGCCCCATTGTTGAAAAGTCATCATTTTGTAGTCCAATATTTTATCTGCATACTCGTTTTCTATTATGCTTGTATCATTAAAAAGGGTGTGAGAAAATGAAAATATAAACTATAACTTGATTTTTGGCTATAATTATGTATAGTTGATTTACATGTGCTATTGATGTTTGGCTTTTTTAGATAACAATGGGTTAGGATAAGTTTGCATTCTTACTATGATAAGGCCTTAAAAAAAGCAGAATAAGTAACAAGATTTTCCAATTGAATTCTCACACAAAAACAAATTCTTTGATCCCATAATATTCATCTTTGTTGATTCGATAATAGGGAGGTCGATTTCGTAGATTGTGTTATTGGTCATTTCAAGTGTCTGGGGTGCATCAACCAATGCTTTGTTGAAGATTTTTTTTTATTGAAACCTGTGGGAGTAATTGTGTTTTTGATACATTGTTAAATGCCTTGAAATGTTATTTTAAGTATTAAATTTCCTGCATGATGAGCTACTAGCATTAAATCTTAACAATTGCATATCTAGAAATAAACTTACTGTACTCTCAACTTGATCGTAAGTATAACAACGACGAACTTGAATTTTAATATTGTGGTTGATTTCATAGCCCCATTTGACTTTATCTAGCATATATCATTTTTTTTTCAAAATATCTGTGAAGACGAAATTTGGTAATTTCATTAATAAAGTAAAAGTGCCCAAATAGAGGCCAGCGGATGGACAACCAATAATATGTTTCATTTTTTAGTGAAGGAATCAAGGAAGCGAGAGGGAAATAAGAGATCGTTTGTTCAACAAGGTTGAGATGAGAACAAAACTTCTTGGTAGGGGCCCCAACTCCCGCATCGTGAATTAGTGTTGCTATGTTCTATCTACATTACGAATATAATTGAATGTTGGTTTGAAACTATGTGAAATTCATTTATGTTTCCATAGAAACTTCATGTGATCGACACAATGCATTGCCATATAATTGTTCAATTCTTCATATTTGATCAAATTAATTGAGTCAATACAATATTTAAGAATTACGAGACTATCGAACCATGCAAATGAGAAGAGGTGCTAAATCTAGCAAAGAAGCACCATCTAAGATTCCAAG
The DNA here is from genome assembly GCA_010110895.2 of Picea sitchensis. Lineage (NCBI taxonomy): Eukaryota > Viridiplantae > Streptophyta > Pinopsida > Pinales > Pinaceae > Picea > Picea sitchensis. The sequence continues at coordinate 128,669 of SNQJ01S0011035.1, forward strand.
GAAAGTTTTTAATAGTAAATATATAAGAAAAATAGTGGGTAATATATATTTATCCATAGACATTGGATTGAGTTCTTTGCACCGAAGCATTGAACATACTTGTCATAAATACAGGTAGAGGAGTTACAAAAAAAAAACATGCATACAATTTTGTGTTGTTCATCTAGTGAGACAACATGCAGGAGGCATCAACAAGCTATTGAACATGCATACAAAACTGATTATCATGCTTCTTAGGAACTCCTTGCAATATTCTCCTCTTAAGGTCAATGTTGGTTGCGACAATCTCAACATCTTGCAGAAGACCTGAGGTGACAAAGAAACAGGAGAGTGGTTCCACAATGGAATAATTATTTGGCTTGAAATAGGTCTCTCGGTGCAGCAAGAGACCACCTGCTTATAGCCAAAGACTTCAGGGACACAACCTACACGAGCAATTCCAAAGTTCCAAATTACTTTGTTCTAGGCAGAAGGGGACTAAGAGACCACCTCCTTACAGGCAAAGACTTAAGGGACACAGCTTGCATGAGCAATTCCATAGGTCCAAATTACTTCGTTCTGGGCAGAAGGGGATGAGTAGTAGGAATATGCCTTGCACCACTAGGAGCTCTAGTAATCACCCCCTAAGATGTTAATTGTATCTCCAGAGAACAAGCGAGTGGTCCCCCAATTGAATAATTCTTTGGCTTGAAATATATCTCTCGACACACCAAGAGACCATCTCCTTACAGTCAAAGACTTCAATGACACATCCTACACCTGGGACAAATCCAAATCCAATCCAAAACCATAAAAACGAAAGGAAATGATACATCTCTGAGGGTTAGGACTATCATCCGAGTCGAGAGACTCAAACTCTCAAGCTTCAAAGTGGCTATTGCGTTCAACGTCAATTTCTTTTATAAAAACCTTTCCTTTATTCTTGTTAGGGCTGCCATCGCCGAGTTGGGAAGTGCCCCCCATTATGGTGGATTTCAATTTGGACACAAGAGTGGGAACAACGTCTGCATTTACATCATCCATCATCATATCATCGTCCATCAGATCATATTCTTCCGGCTCGTATTGACCTCATCAACCTCTGCGTCGACCATCAACGCAGGGGGGGATTTCTGTGTAGGGGGGGTTGCCTTGGAATTATTTGTCTTGAAATATATCTCTCAGCGCACCAAGGGACCATCTCCTTAATTTATTCTGGGTGGAAGGAGATGAGTAGTAATAATATGCCTTGGACCACTGAAATTTATGGTCATCATGCCCGAAGGTGTTTACTGTATCTTGACAGAACTGTTGTTGAGTTGTTGCCATAAGTTGACGAGAACGTCTCTGTGTTCCACATGATGTTTGAAATGAAAACTCGGAAGGGATAATATAACCCTCTGCAAATCTTGTTTTAATGCGTATCAATGGGAGATCTCCTCGAGCCTTTCGCTGATTAATGAAAATTTCTACGGTTCCTGCATAATGAGTTGTTACCATTAAAGCTTACTAATTGCATAATTAGAAAAAAGTGTGAAGGTGGCGGGGAATCCGAAGAGATATTAAAGATTGGATATTTCGTGAAGCTTCCAACCGGACGACGCGCAAAAGATATTCCATGATGCTTGAAATGAACGATGGTGTCTAGTTATTCTACAAAATGGATTTTTTCGCCAGAATCCGGCGATACAAATATACACGAATCACTGTTTTTTTTTTCAGAATTCATTTCTGAATGCAGAAATGGATTCAGCATGCTGAAAAACTCCTAGGGCACTCTGATTATACAAAAATAATCACTTAAATCTACGAATCCAACATTTTATCGCTGGATTTCGGGTAAATATCCCTAGAAAAAATCTTCATTTTGTAGAATCTTTAGCCTATGAAGAAATGAACACTCGAAAGGGATAATATAACCCTTTGAAAATATTGGTTTAATTCATGTTAATGGCATATCTCCTTAATCCTTTCGGAAATTAATGACAATCTTTACGGTTCTTGCAGGATGAGTTGTTAGCATTAAAGCTTAATAATTGCATATCTAGAAAGAAGTGTGAAGGTGGCAGGGATGGCAGAGGAAAATTAAGGATTGGACATTTCGTGAACCCACCAACCCGATGACCCATGAAAGAGATTCCAAGAAATGGCCAAGTATGGAAAGCGGTCGGTCAGGATTCAAAATAGGGTCACAAGTTATACTCAGGAGATGTGACATTCCGATGGTCAAATTGTATGTCTCCAAAATTTTGACTGCAAAATGTGAAACACAGAACAAGGCATGATGGAGGACTTCGACGGTCAATTTATATATCGTGGAACTCCGGGTGTTGTTTGTAGGTCACTGAACAATGGAAGCACAATGTTGAGCAAGCCTGCCTGGGAACTGGTGATGGAAAAAGTGGCCAAGTATGGAATGGGGAAGCGGTCAATCGGACTCCTAATATAAAAGAATGAGACATATTCAGAAAAATGACTAAGTAACCAGAAAGGGAAAGTAGAGGAGAAAAATAAAGGGGAATTTGGTTGTCAATTTGTATATCGAGGAAGTTTGGGTGTTGTTTTCAGGGGGAGGAATAATGGAAGTGCAATCTTGAGCCCGCCTGGCCAGGAACCCGCGATCAAAAAAGTTGTTGAGTATGGAATGGGGAAGAGGTCAGTTGGACTAGTGATATAAAAGAATAAGTGGAAATATGAACACATGAATCCACCAACCCACACACTGAGACATTTTCCAAAAAATGACTACGTAACCAGAAAGGGAAAGTAGAGGGGAAAAAGAAAGGGGAGGGAAATTTTTAGAAGCGGGAATTGGTCTTAACGAATCCCCGTTGATGGTCTTAACATTAACTATGAAGTGAATTAAACAGGTGAATAGGTTCTTCAATCAAGGAATAGAGAAAGTGAGTCATGGTTATACTTTCCAGGATGTGTTTGCATAAGAGAAACATCGAAAAATATACAGAAAAATCAATGGAGGGTTGTTCAAGTAAAATTATTGTACCGTCAACTTCACCATAAGTATAACAACGACGAATTTTAATTTTAATTTTTTGTGGTTGATATCATAGTCCCATTGGACTTCACCTAGAATATATCATTTTATTTCAAAATATTTTTGAAGAAGAATTTTGGTAATTTCATCGATCAAGTAAAAGTGCTAAAATGAACTACATATTAGCTTACATTAAAAGCAAAGGCAGGTCTTGTATATTCTCTAAGATCGTAGAACAACCACTAAGATACTAAATCTATCATCCAACTATAATTCAAAAACCGGGCCCATGAGAACATTGAACTACAGTACGAAAGCACATGAACAAAAGTATGCCAAACACAAGACGAGAAAAAATAAATGGAGATTGGGCATTGTATCCCATCTATAACCAAATCTCAAAATGGGCACCAAGAAATTTTTCAATTACTATATTACTATGAATCAAGATCACTATGAACATTTGCTTATGATAGTACTATGAACCAAGATCACGTTGACCTAACAATGTTCTAACATTACTAGTTCTGGAAAAGAGTGTCAGCATTTAACTTAATGGAGTTCGAACAATGCCAAATTTGCAATATTATTGAAAATTCCCGATGGTTTCATTCAGAGGAGCAAGCCATTTTGACGGCTCAAAGGATGGACTTGATTTATACATAGTTGGATACTTTGTCTGAGGTCTATCCTCATGCTTCTCATTCCTGGACTGAACAATCTTATGCGCTTCTAGTTCAATTTTCCATGGCACTACAAAACTCTATTCATATCCTCATTGGGTAGCATGGACAGATACATATGAGATTGTTTTGTTTCTTGTCGACGCATGATATGAAATATTTTTTTTTTGTTCAGTCGATATGCAGTATGGCATTTTCCTCATTTAATGTAAATTTTCTATGGACACAAAAGTCGTGTAACATGTAGACATTGTTTTCCTTTTTCTGTAGGTATACTTCATATGGAAATTCTTCTAACCCAAGAAGCACATCTTGTAATATAGGTTGTCTAATTTTACAATGTACAATTGTGTTGATGAGGGTTCAGATGGCAGTGTTGAGGCAATGTCTATATATGTAAGGGAATTTTTTACTGCATCGTAGGCAATCAATTGTGCCATCATTTATGAAAGCAGAGGCAGAAGCATGAGAATTTCATTTGGCACATACAGGCTCGAAGGGGGTCGAGTATGCATTCGCTACAATCAAAACACCCTCAACCTGCACACGTGATCATAGTAGTTAATATATTGAACAATATAATATACAAGTGTACAACAAAAAATATGCACAAAGTTTTTCAAGGCAATTTTTATGAGTAAAGTGTGGATGGAATTGTAGATGTATATGCACAACAGTTGTTGAGCTAGTTAGTTTCTTGAGATCCTGTACTATGTATGTTCATAATTCTGTTACAATTTTTGCTTGGGTTGTGCAAAATATCCTTTCTTTAACATATATTTTTCTTGTTATATTTTTGAAGAGCATAAGTGGAAATTGCCCTTTATGCAATTGTTGTTCCATTGAGGAAAACAAATTTGAATAGGTGTCGAACAATTGCAGCTGCAACATGGAACAGTGTAATAGTTGTGTAACATAACTAAGATAAATGAGCATGTGAAAGTACAGGACAAAGCTGGATATGGAGAACAGTACCATTTCCTTGTCGTTGTTTGACTCTCCATCTTTTATATGGAGAATGTTTTTGCGATCCAACTTTTCTCGCGAGTGTGACAACTGCACCAATGGTTCCAATTGGGTAAATTCTGTTGCTCTATGAAAGTTGGTTGATTGTTGTGTCCGATACAAAACGATATTATGAACAAACCATGGGAAATTATTCCACAATACTTGTTTTGTTGAGCGATATAATCCAATCACAATCACCATGGTCATATACCTTTTTAGGAAATATATTAAAATTTGTAATGGATATCCCATTACCTGGAAAGATCTTTTCTGCATGTTTCTGGACAAGTTGTGTAGGGATAGTCCGTGTGACTATCATCATGGCTTCGTTGTCGGTCATGTCAGCATGCACAATGCATCTAGTTTTTTTTTCCTTGTCTAAGTAGGTGCTATACATGACCATTATGTCCCTGATGAACACTTGTCCAGTTCGGCATTTGTTCAAGCCTTCTATCGATAGTATATTAGGTGTTATAAGTTTAGACCTGGTGACATTTTTTGAACAAAAAAAGTAATGTGAATCGCAGTCTGTATCATTTTTTTTTGACATAAATGTACAAGTAGATGCACAATTTGGATGAAGTATGCAGGTCATAGTTTTGTAACCATACCTCTTAGTCTACGGAGCTTTCACTATCTTGGGCGTTTCACTTGCACTCGTCGATACTTCTTGTGAACTGCAAAACATGTGTTGCAGATGACATCAACATATTTATCATGTCATAGATGAATAAATAGCTCAGGATATTTGTTTGGTAAACATATCAAGAGAACAATGTATGAATATTTACCTTTAGCCTTGTCATTTTGTTGATGTTTGTGATGATTGACTACTCATGCCCATATCGCTTGTCCAAATTTTTCTGATGCAAGTATGTGTACATGAACATCAGAACGACTAAATAAGCATATGCATTGTATATTTTTCATAATTGTTATGGATGTCACATACATGATCGAAGGGGATGGACTATGAAATAGGGTGTCAAGGGATACTCAGGAAACATGAGGACCCGATGGTCAAATTGTATATCTCAAAAATTTTGAGTGAAAAAATGTGTAACATGGAATAGGTCACGATGGGGGAGTCTGACGGTCAATCTCTATATCGTGGAACTCTGGGAGTTATTTGTAGGTCACAGAACAATAGAAGCACAATTTTGATCCCTCCAGTCTAGGAGTCTGGCTGTCAATTTGTATATCGCGGAACTCTGGGTGTTGTTTGCAGGACACGAAACAATAGAAGCGCAATTTTGAGCCAGCGATCCCGGGAACCCGCGATCGAAAAAGTGGCTAAGTATGGAATGAGGAAGTGGTCGGTCAGACTCTTGATATAGAAGCATGAGTAGAAATGTGAACCCGTGAGTCTGCCAACCGACGAACATAGACATTTTCGAAAAAACAACCAAGTAAAGTAACCAGAAAGGGAAAGTAGAGGGGGAAAATAAAAGGGAATTCGATTAAGTATAGAAGAGGGGAAAAAAAGATAATAGAGAGTGGGAAAATAGAAAAGGGGAGGGAAATGTTTTGGAAGCAGGAAGTCTCAACAAAGGTCCATTGTTTCCAAATCATAGTTTTCTAGTCCAATATTGTATCCACCTACTCGTTTTGTGTGTTTGATTTACTATCACTATTGGTATACTTTTTTGAATATTGTACTTCAGCTTCCTCTGCTGTGGCATATAATATTTCATCCTCTTGTCCAACTAATCTGTTTCTTTCAATGTTGCAATGCATAAAACGCAATGGACATGAAGGTAAGTTGGTATGTAGAAATACATGTAAAAAAATAAATATAGTTCTATTTATTTGAATGTAGCAACACAGAAAATACAGTTGACACGAATATAAGTTATTATGTAGGAATATATGTAGTATCTACATACAATAATTTAGATGCAAAGCATTAGAATAAATATACAAAAAATAAATGAAATACAAAATGATGGAATATGAAATAAGAGTAGAAGCATGCACCTTTGTATCTCATCTTCTACATTTGTGGTTAAGAGTCCTTTGTCTTCTCCAGTTATTCTGTTTGTTTCAATGTGGGAACGCACAAAATACAANTGTAAGGGAAAACAAGTAATATGTACATACAATAAATGAGAATCAAAGGAATAGAATAAAATATGGAGTTAGAAGCATGAACCTTTGTTCTTCTTGATTCATGGTTGTCATTAAATAGAATTGTTCCTAGCCAAAATATATTACAAGCCAGAAAATATTAACAAGTTGGATGATCCTAGCTATATGATTAGGTTTTGTGCAACAAAGTATCCAGATATGCATTGAGACATGGAAATATGATTTTGTAATATGTTTGATGTATATTTCATAATTCAAGTACAAGACAATTTCTATCATGGTCAAACTAGTATGTGTATAAGATAAAGAGGGTGTATTGTGATATGGGAACATTTGACCATACATGGTCAATAAGTGCGTTTTGTACATGCTTTATCTTAACCAAAAGAAAACGGAGATTGTAATTGCACATGTATTTTTCCAATTCTTTTGTTATGACACTATTTTGTAGCATGTCAATACTCAAGTCTCCTAGAGTGATAATGGTTTCGTTCAGATGTAAATGGTGTATTGCATTTGAAAAAACATTCATTATGTTGGCAATGTTGCATGCAGAGAGACATAGAGATTGAATATTGAAATTTGCAATCCATGGAAAATTACTCTTGCTAGCACCATCTCAACATTTTTTTCTTCTACAAGAACATTTTGCAAAGGCATGTAGGTACTCATTCCCGGGAAAGGTGGGAATATCATCGAGGGAATGGTGGGAAGGCTAAAGAATTTCCTTATTCAATTGAGGTGTTAGATATCCACTTCGTCACATAAGGTAAAGGACGAGTATTTGTAATGCTAGAGAAAATGACAGTTGGAGTTGTGCACACAACATTGGCATACATATGGTTCAGAGTTTGGAGAAAAAAATGAAGAAAAAATTAAGAGCAGGAGGGAAAGATATGCCAACCTCTATGGAAAGTCTGCAGCATATGAGTGATGTATAAATACCTAAACATTCTTATTTGCAAACTATAAATAGTAAACAGTAAAGAACGAATATGAATGAAACTATGGTATTGAAACTTACTCGTCAATGAGGAACGATAAAATTGCAGGTCCAATTGCGAGTGAAGGATTTCTACCCTGCAAAGTGAAATAACAAGTCCTAGAACTACCTAGGATTTGCATTCCAGGTCATGGAACATTTTTCTTTATAACTTACTAAAATATGTCATCAACAAAGATGGATAATGCCTCGCAATGGTGTGAAATTTTGTTGCATCTTAATTACCGGTGTATCATACCTATCGCTTTTACACCTACCTGCAATTTTCTTCTACAAGAACATCCTACAAAGGAAACAAGTTTGACATCGTCTTTTTCATGTGAAAGACACGGGTCCCATTCCCATACAGGATAGGTAGGTACTCATTCTAGGGAAAGCTTGGAATATCATCAAGGGAAATGTGCGAAGGATAAAGAATTCCTTATTCAATTGAAGCGTTATATTTCAACTTTGTCACATATGAAAAAGGACCGGGATTTGTAATGCTAGAAAAAATGACAGCTGGAGTTGTGTAGACGACATTGGTATGCACATGGTGCAGAGCCTGGGGAAAAAATTGGAGGAAAATTTAAGAGCAGGAGAAAAGGATATGTCAACCTCTATGGAAAGTCTACAAGACAAGAATGATGAATAAATACTTAAACATTCTTACTTGTAAAATGCAAACAATAAATAGCAAACAACGAATATGAATGGAACTATGGTATTGAAACTTGGTCATCAACAATGAATGACATAATCGTAGGCACAATTGCGGGTGCAGGAATTGAACCCTACAAAGTGCAAAAAATAGCTCCAACTGTCGGTGCATGACCCCAACCTTGCAAAGTTGAAGAAAACAAAAGAAAGTAGCAAGCAACAAACTAGTGAGCAAGGACGAACAAGTCCAACTACAGGTGCAGGACCTCAACCCTGCAAAATTGAACCAAACAACAAGAAGAAACAACCAACGAACCAATGAACAAGCAACAACCAGTGAACCAGTAAAGAATATATGTATCTTCAATGATGACTAAATTGCATTCCAAGCATAGTAGAAATATGAAGCATATGATGACCATGCGAGTGGAAATACTTAAACATTCTTACTTGCAAACTGTAAACAATAAACAACAAACAACGAATACAAATGAAACTATGGTATTGAAACTTACTCGTCAATGATGAATGACATAATCACAGTTCCAATTGCGAGTACAAGACTTGAACCCTGCAAAGTGAAAAAACAGCTCCAACTGTGGGTGCAGGACCCCAACCTTGCAAAGATGAAGAAAACAAAAGAAAGAAGAAAGCAAAAAACCAGTGTGAAAGCACCAACAGGTCCAACTGTAAGTGCAGGACCTCAACCTTACAAAGTTGAACCAAACAACAACAACCAACAACCGACAAACCAACGAACCAATGAACAAGAAGCGATCAGTGAACCAGTAAAGAATGTATCTTCAATGATGACTAAATTGAATTCCAAGAATAGAAGAAATATAAAACATACGATGGCTATGCAAGTGACAGTGGACAACAATATTGTCCAAATTCACTACAACATTGTATGGAAAAATTCGAGGAAAAATGTACTATGACATGCCTATTTAAGTAAACATTTAAGGTTGTCAGGAATGTTTAAGGGCCTCGTGCTATGTAAACATTTAAGCTGTCATGCCTATTCAAGTACCTAAAAAAGAGTGTCAATGCTAAAAAAAATTAGTATGTAAACATTTCAATCAAAATATAAATAATAAAAAAATTAAAAAAGAGTGTCAATGCTCAAAACTTTCGGTATGTAAACATGCCAATAAAAATTAAAAAATTAAAAAAGAGTGTCGATGTTAAATTTTTTGGATATCTAAACATTTAAAACATTGGGAATAGCGAAGCTGGCAATAAGACTTTGAATCTATTCTCCAATGAGATGATGACATATAAGGTTTTTTTTATTATATAAAAAATAATGTTTTTAGTTCTCTAGTTCAAACAATAGAGATTATGAAAACATTTATAGTCAAAAGACATATTAATATGAAGTCGATGAATTATCGATCTCTATAGTCCCTTTACGCCTTCAACATGGACTAATAACTTTAAAATACAAATATATTATTAATGTAAGAAACTTCTAAAAATATAATTACATTTGTTGAGTTAAATATCTAAAAAGAACCTTGACAAGAGAGACATATGCTTTATGCAAATATATAACATATTTAACATGGAAAAGCCTTTATTTTTCCTTCATTAGAATATTATATATCGAAAAGTCATATGCAAAAGGAATCCAACGTTCCTTTTTCCCATGTGTGATGAGGTGAATAGGAAGGAGTGTGTATTGCAAGGTTTAAAGTAAAGTAGTTGCACTGCAATGTTCTCATTATGTTATACACAATACCATGATAGCGCTACCCAACCCAATACATTATCAAAATAAATCAAGTTGTGCATGTGGCCATACCTTAGCAAATGCAAATTTCCCTATCTAACATACCTCATATTTGATTACAATGTTGTTTTTTAAGTTATTTTAGGCTGGGGTGAAATTAATAATGGTTTATAATAAGTAAATAGATTAATGGAATGTACTTTCTTTCAAGGAAAATTTTCAAGATTTATACTTATTTTGAAGTGTAGAAATTTTGGCAAATTTCATCAATTTTTAAAATGTTACCTATAAAATGTTTGATGATATTTTTGTAAAAATATTCAAATTTATAAGAATATTATATATAGTTTTTAGAAATTTTTGGTGATTTTTAGAGTAAAATACTTTTATCCTATATAATTTAGGCGAATCATTTTAGAGAAAAATGAAAATTGGTGAATCTTTTTTGGATTAAAAAAAAACATGGAAAATTAGTTCATGGGGAATTTAGCTCCCAAAATTTTCCTTGTTTTCTTCTACATTTTATTGGAAGAAGATTTTCTGACTAACTTCACTCTTGTTAACTATCTCCACTTGATGGTTTAAGTTAGTGAAATGCTTATCCAATGTTTACTAGCAAGGTGTCCAGATTACCTCCAATTGTTATCCTGGAAACAATAAGCAATAAACATCACATAATCTTACATAACAATGAACATTAAACTTGTGTAAGTTGTCGAGACAGTAAAAATAACATTATACTAACATAATTCATGGTTGATTCAATTTTGAATTCATTTTTCAGAGTTACAACTCTTTGCACCATGTTGAATGACACGGGTTTAATATTCAATGTAAATGAGAGTTCAAGCCTAGTTCTAAAGACTCTATTTGAGCTTGTTGTTCAAGCATTATACATATTGATTATAAAATTTCCATTCTATCCATTCTAATTCCCCACCATTTCATTTTCCTTGAGTATTCTCTCTAAGCAATTTATATTTCACTTGGTTCAAGCCCGGTTTACAACATTTGTTGGAGAAAGTAGATTTGTTGGGAGTTATGGATGTTGAAGAAGGTGCATTCCATTAGATTATTATTATAATTATTGAATGACAAGGGTTTAAATTTTAGTTTAAAGTAGGGTTTGATCCCAGTTCCGAGGATTCTATTCGATCATGTACATTGAGCATTTTATGAATTGATAGTACAATTTTCATTGCAATTATTGTTACTCTCTTTGTACCTGCTGCTCTACCCCCTGTACTTTTTATGACAATTTGCATCCATTTCACATGCGGTTTGTGGCTTTTTAACATTGGATGCATAGTTTCAATGTTGTTACTATGCATATTGTTTAATTGATAAGAATTAGCTCTTCTCTTTGTGCAGAGAAAGAAAAGCAGAGGAAGCTTATTTTCCAAGAAGAAACCATTAAATTTCTTTATGTCCTTTCATCTCTTCTAACTATTCTCTATTTGCATTATGTATTTGTCTTGGTTTGCACATAGTTTAGGGTATTTTTGATCAAAATTATTGTCTTACAGTCTTTACGACAACATCACGAGGATAAATCCCCTTGCGTTTTTAAAGAGGTGGTACTCTTTTATTTCAAATAACATGCATGAACAATAAATGTACCTAAGAGAGGACCATGTTTATTCTTGAAATAAATATTCACATGCAAAGAATATATTAGAAAGGACCAGGTACCTTATGTAAAACAAATATTTACACTGTGTTACAAGATTTTTGAACCAAAAGAGTATACAATATCATAAAATGACATTTCCATCACAACATTCATCAAAGTAAGACACAATATTCAATACAAGAAAGTAAAATATAGACTACATATGGCAGGAAACTCTAAATGATCATTTCATTAAGTGCAATAAATATTTTGATAGACACACATTTGAAATATCATTCTTAAAATTAAATTCTGAGAGATTAGTAATGTTATGCCCCAAATAGGAGAACCTCAAAAAATAATAATCTTTATAAAATAAAAAATAATGTATGAGGTTACAATAAAAGTGAATTGTTTTTGTCCTTTAAAGAGGACTTGGACGGGTCTCTTGCGAATCGTAAATGAAGAGAGACATGGAAGAAAAAAGAAACCAATTAGGGATCAACCTTTGGTTTCACAGATTCTAGGAACATAAATGGCAAATTGACAATGGAATGAGGAAGAAAAATGGTGAAGGCAAGAATAGGGTGACTACGTGATTTACTATGACGGAAATTTTGAACCCTTTGAATTCCTTTTACATCTTCTTTTATATTATTATCTTCATCTTCTTGAAAATTATTTTTAGTTAGGGTTTTATGCGTCCCTTTGTAAATTTGAACTCTAATATTCATTCCACCCTCTGGGACCCACTTTAGAAGTTTATGAATTTCTTTTAATAAATCATTTTCCAATAATTTGTTTCCAAGCCCAAAAATAGTCCTTACTGTAATTTGTTTTTTAGGGCATGATAGTCATGATCCCATCCATGGAGATCAATTCCAAATTGTTCTTCTCATCTCTAGATTTCTAATGAGATACTTTTTTCTCAAATTAGATGTTGGGATCAAACGTTTTGGCCTCCGGAAGATGGAGACTCAACAATCATTGATCTATGCAAGTGAATTTTAAGCCCTTGATTAAAAATCTTCCTAATTTATCCCACATGTTTTGGGGAATAGTTCTCATACATTTTTATAAGCAAAATGCGTCCCCATATTATTTGTCTCTAAAACAGAGAGAACTATGGATCCCTTCGTATCTTGTGCACAATGTAACTTTTGGTTTCCATGTCATGACCCAATCATTTTGTCAAGTCACTTGCCCAATCACCTGTGTGTCCAATAAATAGCATCCATGTGTCACCCGAGGGTAGGTCCACTTCACTATCATGTGTCACAATGTGATATGTATACCTCACTTTCATGTGTCACCAAGGGATAGGTCTACTGCATTGCCACGTGTCCCAATATGGTAGGTCCACTTTACTGCCACATGTCCCAATATGCCAAAGGAGGGGAAAAGGGATAAAACTTAGGAATATAATGAATAATTTCATTAAGTAATAAAATTGGAAAATAATTTCAAAAGTCAAAATAAACTAAGTATAAGACTCAGTAAAAACTAAGTGTAAAACTTAGGGCAATGTGGAAATGGGAAGTGCAAATTGAATATTGCAGGTTGTAGTTTGAGTAATGCAGAAATGTGAAGTGAAAATTGAAAATTGTGGGTTTGAAAACTTGTGGGGTTGAGGGGGTAAGGTAATGCAGAGGTAGAGGAAGTCTTGCATCCACAATGGAGGACTTAGTGTAAAAAAGAGTAAAATGTGGTAAGTCATGAAAAAGGACTAAGTGTTGGGGAGGTAAGTCATAGAGTTATGTGATAAATAATTAAAATGATTAAGTATGAAAATGGAAGATGGAAATGAAAAATGAATGTAAAAATAATGAAAATGAGTAAGTGTAAATGAAAAATGGAAATGAATTATGAAAATGAACATAGAAATCATGAAAGTGACTAAGTGGTGGGTATTATGAAAATTCAATAAGTGGATAATGAAAATGGAAATATGTGAAGTATGGAAATGGTGTGGAATATTGGAAAATGTCTAAATATGGAGTAAGGAAAGAGGAAGGAAAATGACTAAGTATGGAGAGTGCAGAATAAGGAAAATGGAAAATGGCTAAGTATGGGGCAGCATAATGTGGGAGAAAAATTGCATATCTTGGGCATATGAGATCTATTTTAGATTATGTAAAATGTTGGATGAAGCTGACACATAGGACTATTTAGTGAGAAGATAAACATAAACAATTTCCTTATTTTGGTATATTTTCTTTTCTTATCTTTTGTTCAAAAGAGAAACCATCTATGTTATCCTTTTATGATGAAGAACTGCAATACTTAAGTTGATTTCAAACTTGTTGGGTCTTCATGATCAACAAGTGAGGGTTATTTGGCACATTCCAAATTTGAAAAAAATTTGGTCTCCATTTGAAAGAAACATAGGTTCATATATTTAACCCAATCACTTAGTTGATGGGTGTCATAAAAACACATCAACATGTATCCATCCTAGTTCAATCTTGGTTTAGTGTATTCATCCTAGTTTGTGTATCTCTTCATTTGTGGATTCTGATAGAGCTTGCTGTTCTAGGATTTTTCATATTACGCTTGAACATGATTGTGTTTTTGAATTCCTAGCATTGTCCTCCAATGGCTCCCAACTCATAATAAGTAAGTCCTTTTCAAAAGGAAGAATGTAGGCTAGAGCTAAGATTGATGAGAGTTCTGCTTTGGAGCCCAAGAAAAAAAATTTACAACATGTAGTGGCATGTCTTCCTTGTGAAGCGATAAAAAAATGATTTATGTATTGTTCAGGTTCATTTTTCCAATTTTGGATAGTTAAACCAATTGCATGTATTTGAATATTTTCTCAATGCATGCAGTATACGTTTTTCAATAAGCTAAAGAGAAAGACTATAGTGTCTTCCGTTCAATTAGTAAGCTTGCGCCATTATGTTGTGGGGGAAAAGGAAGAGAAATGAATATGTAGGGGATCTACTTATTACAATAAAAAGTATAAACTAATCAAACATCACTCTTAAAAAATAATACTTGAAGAACAAAACTCACTCTTAAAAAATAATACTTGAAAGACAAAACTAGAGAAATCACCCCGTGGTTGATTAAAGCACGTGTAGGAAATCAACAATGCTCCCTGCATTCCATTGCATACTTATATATAACATCCCTCAACTATCTCATTCCATTTCTTAGATGGTTGCATGGGAGATGCACCATCATAATATTAAAAATGGACCTATTTGAATATTAAACCATAACTCAATATACATGGATTTCGAAAACCATTGAAATTTGAATGATAGTTTTGGAAAATAGTATGGAAAAATGCCACCTATAGTTTTGGAAAATAGTATGGAAAAATGCCACCTATAAAAAAAATTTAATTAAATAAATAATTAATTTTATTAATAAAAATAAATAAAATATTTTATTAAAAATATGCCATTATATCATATTTTAATAAATGATATTTCATATCATTCAAAAAAAAATCAAACTTTAGTTAAGGAGATTCAATCAACTCCATATAAATTTTCATAAATAATAATATAATTAATTAAATAAATTTCCATAAATAATAATATAATTAATTAAATACATTAATATATGAAAAAAATCAAATAAATTTTCATAAATAATAATATAATTAATTAAATAAATTTCCATAAATAATAATATAATTAATTAAATACATTAATATATGAAAAAAAATCAAACTTTAGTAAGGAGATACAATCAACCTTTTTAAAGCACTAGATAAACTTCCATAAAAATAGTCTAATTAATTAAATACATTAACATATGAAATGAAAAAACATGTCAAACACTTGCCATAAACATACCTTTTAAAAGCACTAGATAAACTTCCATAAAAAATAGTCTAATTAATTAAATACATTAACATATGAAATGAACAAACATGTCAAACACTTGCCATAAACATAATTAGTAGGAAGATTTTGTTGGAGTGAACTCCCTTGAGATAGTAATTTTGTGGATAAAAGTAAGTCAAATTGAATAAAAAAAAGGTTGAAAGATCAAACTTTAATAAGGAGATACAATCAACCTTTTTAAAACACTAGATAAACTTCCATAAAAAAATAAAATAGTTTAATTAATTAAATACATTAACATATGAAATGAACAAACATGAAACATGTCAAACACTTGCCATAAACATAATTAGTAGGAAGATTTTGTTGGAGTGAACTCCCTTGAGATAGTAATTTTGTGGATAAAAGTAAGTCAAATTGAATAAAAAAAAAGATTGAAAGATGAAAATGTAGAGGAATGTTTGTGTGTTTTTTTTAATAAATTATTTGTTATAAAGATTTTGGTTATGTGAAAAATTTAATGTGTAGTTTAAACGTTTTTTTGTTTTTTGTTTTTTTGATAATTATGATTGGAATTCAACAATATAATTATTGATTAAATTACAACTTTACATTATTTAAATTATGTTTTTGAATGAATAAATCGATTCAATACATTCAAAAATCCAAAAACATCCATAATATGTAATCGTAACCAATAAAATAACAATTTCTAAATTTCTAAATTTAAAAAAAAAACTCATAAATAAATAAAATAAAATATTTAAACTGATCAAAATTTAATGACAAAAAAATAAATGAAAATGGAAATATATTATACAAGTAAAAATATCAATGAAAATCTATGATAGAGTACGACATACATAAGCAATCCCATTTAGAACTCCCCATCTCAAATGCATTTGCATAAAGTAGAGAAAAAACAATAACGACAATATTCAAAATCAATAATAATGTCATTGCCTTATTTGCAATTAAGTAACTTTGTGCCAAATCCTTATGTCAATGAGTTTATTGAAAATTTTCTTCCATTTGGTATCCCAACATTTTATATGGATTATTTAGGGATTATTTGGGCCTCATGGCCCCTTTGTCTTTCGTTTACCCAAGTTTCCAAATAACTTTTTGGTGTGATAAATATGTAGTTCTATGCATAAGTTGGTATGCATTGGCATGAGTGGCATGAGGTTTAACAATTTGCAATGAGGTTTTGCAAATTTGCATTGTTATAGGAAATCTCCATTCATTCTTCTTCTTATTGTTATAGCATTTTTTGAGTTTATCATTGTAAATTATTTTTTATTTTAGAAAATAAATTTAATTAGAAATTGTTTTCAAAGGTGTAAAAACTATGTTATAATATGAAAAAGGTTGAAATGTTTTTTTTTAAACTTATCGGATAAACTAAAACATTATAATCTTATGAATGCAAATATTGTTGTATAATTAGAAGTGGTTATAAGAAATCTATGAATTTGTAGAGCTTCCAACAACTCCCTATACTATTTTAAACTTTAAGCATTCAATGACATCAAAATAGTATGGGGGCACTTCCTTCTCTTTTATATTTCCAATTCTTTATGAACTTTGTTCTATATTGATTTTACCTCCTTTGAAGCCTTCAATGAACTTTGGTTTGGTTTTTCCCCTTAGAACTGACTGGGCTCCTAAAAACATGCATTAATTTATCCAAAACTCTTTTTTTCGCATCACATAGAAACTTTCCACCTCGCAACATATTGCATTGCTGTAAAATTTCCCTATTCGTGACATTTTTCATGCTTGTAAACTTTGTTTGGTTACGACATATCACATTGATGTAAACTTTCCTTGGTGGCAACACAACTTTTTCTCAAAATAATATTTATCAATCCAGTATCGATATCATGGGTGAGGCCATGATCACTCCAACCCTTCTCAACATATATACCAAGGGTGAGGCCATGTTCACTCCAACCCTTCTCAACCTATACCAAGGGCGAGGCCATGTTCACTCCAACCCTTCTCAACCTATACCAAGGGTGAGGCCATGTTCACTCCAACCCTTCAAGTACATGTATTTTCATGGTAAGGGAACTGATGTAACACATATTATACCTCATTAAATCCATCATGTTTACTCTTGGTGGGATACTAATGGTTAGTGAGGAATATGAATCTATCCTTATTGTGTACTCCTCAGGTAAACCTCATGAACGACCCAATCCATGGCCCGCCCTCACAACAACACGTAACCTCTAGGGTGAGAACACAAATTCTTCATCCCACTACATGGACAAAGTTTCTTGTAGGCATGAATAGGGACACTCCTCTTCCTCTGTCAATAGTACACATGTCACACCTCCTTCATACAAAATTTACCCATATGTAATATAATTTGAAATATTCATCCATGTATCTATACACATCTAGAGACACATATCAAATAATATTGTCCAAAGTAAATATAAATCATATTCATGTATTTGCAGCATAATATCCAAATTGAGGCATTCGTCTTCTAACCCCGACTTGGGTCCATATAACTAGACTCACTCTAGAGTCCATTCCCCTATAAGTCCTTCCTATCACACTTGATATAGCATCACTGATTTTGCAAAAATATATTAATTCAATCATTCAAATCATGTGTATCCATTATCAAATCAAATCATAAATCTATGCACCCAATCATAATATGCATTAGCACCAAGTAGGTCTCAATATGTTCATGATTCATGGATAATCATCACATCAACATTAACAAAAGATCATGTTGACCAACATAGTTCTAAACATAAATCTAGTCAAAATACATCCATCAACAAAGTTAGATCATTCGTTCATCTAGAATGCACTCAATCAATAATATCAAGTATCAATGAGTCTAGTCACAAAATGGGCATTACATTCTACTATGTTTAATAATATTTATTTTCATAATCAACAATTATTAGGACTGCCATCTTTGCACATGAATAGGATGAAAATTAATAGTGAGTAAAATATTGAATGATGTGCCCTCCTGGGATCAGACCTTACAATATTCAACCATATTTGTTAATGGTTATTACAGTCGGGTTTAGTGGTTGATTAGCAAGGTAGCATCAACCACAACCATGGACACCTATATTCAACCATGGTCAACCATGACCAACATCATCACTAAGTTAATGATTAGGTGGTTAGTGGGTGCAAACCATTGACATATTAGGGTTATGTTCAACCATGGAAACATGGTCAAACAGAGTTAGCCATAGTGAACCATATTTTTCAATGGTCATTAGGTAAATGGGTAAGGGTTGTTCAATCAAGTAGCATCAATATTGGACAATTATATGAAACCATGGTCTACCAAGCTTCAACCATTAATTACCATTGGGATAAGAACTAAGGCTTTAGTGATTTAGTCGATTAGTAGCATCAACCATTAGAAACTCTATGCAACCATGGTCAACCATAGTTAGCCATTATTAATGGGTTATGGGTCAAGTGATTAGTCGGTAAGTTGTGTCAACTATTGAAATATCAAGGCTATATTCCATTGTTGATGCCAATAGTGAACCATGGTTACACATAGTCAACCGTAGTCAACATTATTTGTTAGTGAAAATTATGAAAAGGGTTAATGGTCAATTAGTGTGTTAGTGTTAATTGTAGACAACTATATGCAACCATGTTCAACCACAATCAACTATAGTTAGTAGGTTAGGGATTAGTGCATTATTAGGCTAGTAGCATCAACCTTTGACAAATTAGTGCTACATTCAACAACAAAAACGTATAAACAACCATGCTAAAAAATTGTCAACTATAATCAACCATATTTATTAATGACCATCGGGTCAGGGGCCTATAATTAGCTAGTTTGTGGGATACCATCAACCATGATAAACTATATGCGACCATGGTCATCCATGGGAAACCATCATTACTTGGTTAAGGGTTAGGGTTAATCAATGGTGTCAACCGTTACCATATCAATTCAACCAATGATACCCAATAGTCAAACAAAGTCAAACATAGTCCATCATATTTGTTTGTGGTCAATTAGTGGGTTAGTGTTAAGCATGGTCAAGAATACATTCAATATTAGACACAATAACCAACCATATTTGTCATTTGGATTTATTTATTTTTGTTCATGTTTAGACATATTTTTGGATGTTATTGTGACCAAAGAAGATGCAAATGCATCCTTATCAACATTGAAATAAAAGTACATTGAAATTGAATTTTTTTACGTTAATGTCAATGTTGATGATGGCCCTAATGACAACACTATAAATTTCTCAAAAATGAATGCAATTGCATAAATTTAACCTCACTAAACTAGAGGGTATGGACGATGGAGTGACATAGGGTGGGGAAAATGAAAAAATATCGAAGTAATAAAGGTCAAGGACTATTTGAATCCATGGTGCGAAACTTTTGAACCATGATGTTATCAACAAGTGTCTGCAAAACTATATGCTCAAAAAAACAACATGACATCTAAGATAGCTTGATTTTTGTAAACATCGACAACAGTGTCACCTTAGGGGGAACTCACTATGGTGTGTAATGTGTTATATGTGAGTGGGGGTGTTGGACATTGCTATAATAAACGCTTCAAAAATATTGAACTCTCTAAATCAAGAGTGGAAACACATGTGTAAACGTTGACACTATAATCAATTTAATAAAGCAAGGTGAGGAAGGTGGAAGCAATATGTTACACGAGCAAACTTTACCATCTCAAATATTTGTCACAAAGGATTCATGCAAAATCACTACAATGAAACTCATCAATGGCATGCTCCATTGGGAGGAACGTAAATAAATTTTCCTTCAAATTCAAGTGGTGACTTTTGATGGTCTTCCATTGATATGAAGGAACAAGGGAAAGCAAGAAGGTGTTTCTACCAAGAGTGATATTAGTTGTTCTATGAGTGGGATTATCCATTTGAACAATTAATTTGAAACCAAATATGGAACATAGGGAAGGTGGAAGATTTTTTTCTTTATTACGATAGAAAAGGTGGATGCATGCACAAGGGACACATGAGTGTCCAGACTTGAAGCTTCATCCTGAAAGGTGTGTTCAAAGAGCATGTCAATCAACAACTATGTAATCATGCGTAACTCTAGAAAAATCTAGAGTATTTAGAGTTACCAAGATTTGATCACACAAAGATGGAATCATGTGTAGGTTAGCAAGCATGTAACCTTTCATGTTGAGTGTGGACATACTTAGGTTAAATATTTAATAAGCATGGGATGATTTGACCAACTTATTTCCATTATGATTTGTGACATCCTAGATGTTGGGGTGGGGAGGTCAATGTAGAAGAGCATCGTAGGTGATAACTACCACCATGTACCACACAAACCCAATGTTGTAGGAAACAAATGATTTGGGCCTCGAAACCAATGTTTCATTTGTTATGTGCCCTTATCGAATAATAGTATAGGGGTAACATGTTTTACTGCAAAAAAAAAATCAATACTTAGCTAACATAAGTAGTAACTAAAAGCATACATAGATTTGTGCATTAGACATATGATATTACTTGTGCTAACTTGAGACACCTAAAACATAACCCATATGATTAACACATATATAATGTTCATTGTTAATGACCATAGTAATCCATCAATGTATTGTAACTATAGTACACATGATACAAACTCTCAACCAATTCATCCTTACAATAGAATCCTATCCTATTTATACATTTCAATTTGTTGGCATCTATTAGATATAGGTCCACAAGTTGACCTCAAATCAATGCTTGTTACACTAAACAATACATTTGAAGGTGTGTTAGGGGTCTTTAGGGCCAACACTTATCCCAACTCAACATGGACCAATTTCAAGGAGCTATTAGGGTAACGTATTTTTGGATGCTAGTTTGGAAACAAAGCACTCAAAATCTTGTAGTGATGAGAAGTTCCTCTCCTTATCAGAGGTCACTCACCTAAAAATATTAAAAACCTTGAATCAAAACAACATGCCCAAAATTAAAAATTAAAAAACTATATTGGCTTCATGACTGACTTGTAAATTGTATGGATTCAATTTTGTCTCAACAAATCCATCATAAATACCTATCCACCCTAACCTAAAAATTTAAGATATAAATTCTTTAACAACATGATTGTAAAGAATCAATTGAACAAGGGCATGGATCATGCTATTGTTTTGTACCCCACTAAGGGTTCCCCATTGATTCATCACTATCAATATGGCATTTTTCAAAATTTTAATATGAAAAGCTTTTGGATGAACTTTTAAAAGTTGTGATCATAACCCTGAGTAAAATCTCTTACATTCTTGAATCTCTTGACCAGGAAAAATAATGGTTTTTTCACTTTTCTATGTTTAAATAGAGATATTAATCAAATAACCATATAGAATAAATCCCCATGACTCACATATAAAATTTGATGAGTAAACTGCATAGTTTATTTTTTCCCTAAAATTACCTCCATTTGACCATACTTATACAACTCTCTAACCACTAGAAGACTATTTTCATTACTCATCAAGGCTACTTCCAATTTTGAGTTATAGTCATCCACCCTTTGTAATTCGCTTTATACATAGATGAACATTTACTATCCAATGTATCCCCCTAACCATCCATCATGAATGTTGGTTGATTATGGTGCACAATTTGTGATTGGAGTAAGATAACCTGGAAATATTTTGTCCAATGACTTTTCAAAGTACATAGTTTTGTTGGCAAGG
Organism: Picea sitchensis; assembly: GCA_010110895.2. Lineage (NCBI taxonomy): Eukaryota > Viridiplantae > Streptophyta > Pinopsida > Pinales > Pinaceae > Picea > Picea sitchensis. Next base: position 150,923 of record SNQJ01S0011035.1, read on the forward strand.
TTTTTTAAAAATATCATAAATTTTAGGCACTATAATAAATGCTCATTCACAATGCTCATTATGGGTGCGTGTGAAAGTATCTGCCTACTTACGATGGCATTAAAAGATGGGATAAGTTACAGGGTGTTGATGTGGCAGGATCATTGTGGCTACTTACATGAGGAAGCAAGAGTCCCATGGGTGGGTGATTCATTGTCTTAGTCCACCATAGTGTGATTAGACATGTATTAATTGTAGCCTAAGAGTTTATAATTTAAGGTTGGACCTATGGTAGTTGGTTTGGTTGTGGTCGAACAATAAAGTGGTAGGAGTTTGTAATTATATATATATATTTATATATATATATATATATATATATATACTAGCTTCTAAACGAGGTTTTTCTTCATAACTGAAAGTGAGGTGTTGTTATCATCACCAAAGTTTTATTTTTTTTCAATTGATGTGTTTCTATGTTATGAGCACCTTTGCAATAGAGTTGATTAAATCATGGAAACCACTCCATAATCGTTTAACTCAAGTTAACTCCAGTGAGAGATCACATGTCACTAAGTAATACACGGTGTCCACATCTTAGTAAATGGTGGATACTCGACATGTTAAAGTCTAAACAAAAAATCCTCAAGACATATGCAACTAGATGATATACATGAATAATTTGGCACTTACCTACTCTAAGTGAAGGTTTGATAATCAATTTTTTTAACTCTATGTTTGGGACAAACCTTACAATTGCAATCTTTATTTATTGAAGGTTAGTTCTACATTGTTTAATTTCCAATTTCTAAATATCTATAACATGCTTCTGTAAAGACTCCGACCATTACGACAACATGTGTCGCATAACCAGTGCAATTTTATTTATTTATTATTAATTTTTTTTACAGGAAGGTAACAATGACAAACAGTCAATCAACGCAACACGACGACAAACACAATGCATGAAAATCATGCAACAAGGACCAGATGACCTAGCATACTAGCACATCATACAACGGGAAACAACTTACGACATTCAATCAGATAAAAAAAAATCGACTACCCACCCATCCTACACTGCAAGGTTAGGACCTCCAGGACACATAAGAAATTCTCAAGCCCAGGTTCCCATCGATTTTGACCATTTAAGGTCTCAAGGCTAGAAATTATTCTGAGGAAGAATGAGGTGTCTACATCCTGCCCGACACACGCAATACCATGCCTACTAAGCTAAAGACAATAACAAGCAATCCAAACACCACAACTTCGACGACCAATAACTAGAACCTCCCTGACGAGCGAGAGACAATCACAAAAAATGTTACAAAAACAAGTACAAACATCAATTAAAATAACACAACTCCCTCAACGGGAAGCACATGACCCAAGCCAGGCATCATATGTGTTTATCAATCAATATGCGCAACAAGAACACTTCTAACCTTCAACCAAACATAAAATCCAACCTTTCTAAAATCCAACTTGCACTGACATGCATTAAACAAAACCAACATGAGAGCATGGAAATCCATCTAGCTAATGGGCGCAATGTGACTACAAAATAAGACATGGTAAAAATATTTGGAAACATACTAAATGTGCCTCATACTATCTTACCAACATAAAAACTATGATAGCACATTGTATCATACTTCATCTAAATAAACCCATAACAATACACCCATATTTTAACAATAACCCATGCTTCCCTGCCTTCTTGTCTCCAAAATAACCTCTTAACATTATGAATAATAAATAACTATAATTAATAATTATAAATTATCAAAAAGGTTACCAATGCTAAAATTAATGAATTCAACATGTCCTTACCTAGTTCCCTACTGCAAGGGAAATTAAAACTATTGTAAACGATAATTGCATTGATCCCAATTAACAAAAACTAAAGAAAATCAGTTAATCTAACAACTGCCATAATCATGATTAAACTAAGGCCATAATCAAAAGAGGATTATTAACTTTTGTAAAAAGGGAAGTGTTCAAGCTACAGTGAGTTAATTATCATACCCATCGTTTAAACACTAAACTAATAAACTATTAAGCCATTAATCAATTTAACTATTAAACCATTTAACCATTATACTGAGCAAAAGAAATTAAACTATTACAGAGGATGATTGTTATAATCAAAATAAATTCATAAAGAACGAACACATGACAATTGAAGCTAGAACCATGTAGAACTATTAATTATTAATTGGTGTTGCCAAAGAACTTCTATATAACTTACTAAATTCACAATTAAAAAAGACTAAGATTGTTGTTTTATCCATAGCTGTAATCACGCATCATTGATTAAAGCAATGTCTGATATATAAATCATCCATGCCACCATTTACTCGGAAAAAGGGGTAGCCTACAGCATGGAAACCGCCATCGCCATTGATTAACATTTCCTTCCTGACAACTCTGCCTTAAGAATCGTTGCCAACCTCCTATCAAGCCACGCCGATACCAACTCATTCCACTCAACAGGGAAACTACTAACACTACCAGTGCCACGCTTTGTTATACCGAAAAACCTGTTGTTAAAGCATTTGGCTAGAAATTGCAGCGAAAAAAGGTATACAGGAATCAATTAAAGGTAGCGCAAAAAAAACAACCAAGACTCTGATGGTAACTATGTTCTTCCTATCTTGGGACACGGTGATCTTATGGTTCAACGTCTAGGTAACCACCGAGCCAAGTGAAGGTCCTGATCCAACCAGCTTGACCTGTTCAAGCAAACGCTCGTCCCCGAGGACGTGGTCGATCCTTGGTATCGTGCTCGTTTTCAAGTTTTTAAGGAAGGGCAGGCCTGAGGCCCACTCTCAACCAGTCAATCAAGGTTTAAGCTCCCACGCAACTATTTTATTAGCATGCGACAGAGCTCTGTGTCCAAGTCTAGCACCATGGCCAAGGGAAGATCCCACGTACAACGTGTCTCTCTGTAAGTGCTCAGAAAAATAAAGGAGACCGCGGTAGTGAAGAAGGAGATAAAGCTACTATCTTCTGTATCACACAATCGTTATTTCTAATCACAAAAATAAGCATTTTAAAATGGATGTAACATTTCTGAAGTTGTTTAATCAACGACTCCCTCGAACGAGAAAATGGATCGGTCTACTGGTTTGTGTCAAGCCAAAGTGGAAAATATCAAGAGTATACAGTGTGCCCAAGAAATAAAAATGTTCAATGAAAGAAGTGCATCAATTGAAGACATTGTGTGCCCCTCCCAAAATTATATTCAGATGCCATCAGAGTTTTCTTGATGTTCAGCGGCGTTATCTAAAACTGGTCATAGGCTGAGATGGATATAAGTGTAAGTATCGTCGGCACAGAGCACGGGCTAACTGGTTTATCTGCGAACAAATCCTCTGCAAGGGATTAGGTTGTGGCGAAAAAAAAACTAAAAGAAATATTATTGCACCGTAAAATACGAGCGCAACTTCAGTGTGGAGCTCGCCAATTCCATTTCCGCTGGGTGGAGTGGGTTTTCTTAATCGCTAAAATCTAAAATTTAGCTCAGCCATGTCAAATTTTGGTACATATAACTAAATTACATAAGATCAAGCGCATGAAATTTTAACTAGATTACCATTAACGTTACAGGTTACACATTTTAACCAGGGACAAAACCCATAGTACACAATTTTGGAATACGATCTCAGCATGGATCCACTCAAGGTGCAGGGGATACCCCTTGACCCTCTGTCCATGAATTTTATTTCCGAAGGATACAACATTTCATTATCAAATAAAACCTTACTAAAATGTATGGATCCACTCCTCAAATCTGTGCATGAATCAAAAGTATATGAAGCTAAAAGAGTGTCTCAGAATTCTACTAACTAATTAATCACAAACATAATGATATAATCAATTATCAACTATACTTAACTGAACAAAAATACAAACCGAATAATAATCTCTCTTCTTTAGTATAGTTAACTGAACAATAGAATTACAACTGAATAAAAGCTTAGATTTTAAAGCATTACTATGAACAGATAAAATAGCGACAACTAGAAAAGCATCGGTTGCTTCATCATCATTATAATTTCATACACAAGATAATTTGACTGAAATATAACAAAATTTAAATATGCGCACCGAATCTGCAGGCGATGATCCCGTAGACGCTTTCCCATTTGTTTGCTCCATCCAGATATCGCTTTCCGATTGATGAGACCTCACCGGTACCTCCCAACCAACACTAGGGGTACTCTTCTTCCCCCTGAGCCCTCCGAGCCAGAAAGGGGCCACGCACACAATACTAGAGAATGCTAGCACCCAGCTCGCCTCGCAAAGTTGAGCTACCACTCGTTACTCGAGCTAGGTATCCCAACTCCCACAAGAGAAAGTTCAGTCAAGATGAAATTTCGGCAACGTAATGTTACGCAAGACAGATGTCCCTTATGCAATCTTGGCCAAGCGGTTCTTCCTCTGCTTGAAAATCAGAGATTAACCACAACAAAACATAGTTTAACAATAGCCAAGCTAGGGTGACGGCCAGTGGAAAGAGTATGAGTGACGTGAAGAAAATGCACGTCGCCTCCACCCCCATTCACTCAATTCCTTAGTACACGCCAACCAACCTTCCATTAATCCACTTAGTTAATATATGCATAGAAATTAACATCCGACACTTGTCAAACGCACCACCCATATCACATTTAACCATTTCCAACTATACCATAACGCACATCAACCATATTTTCATATAACTCAATAAATCACATAGCTACTAACTTGTTATCTAGAACTAACAACGATCTTTTAATTTCAATGCATGTAGTGTAGCATAGTAACATAGTTTAATCTCTTCTACACATTTTTTTTTCCATATTTCTTTTATTATTTTCCATGACTAACATATCTTTTGTGCAGGTGTGCTATGTAATAGATCATGTCACAATTATCACCGAAATAAGAGTACTCAAGCTCTTTGTGACATGGAATTGAGAATTTAGAGTAAATAAACCCACTCATAACATGAATTATCCATCACCCATTTGTTGCGAATAGAACCAACCTTGGATCATCAATCATGCCCAAACCTGTAAACAGTGTGGAACAATGACATAACATCAACTAAGAACCAAATCTGATCCTCCAATCTTCAAGGAGGTCCCACTTATTAGTATTATATATATCGTTAGCTTATAATAATAGGATTTAGCAATACTTTGTGGGAAAAATCATCATTGGGATTTTTATTGTCAACAAACCGTTTACCCTTTTAATAAATTTAATCCTTCATTATAATTTTTACTTTAATAATTAAATTTTGAATTTTTTTACCCCCTTCTTGTTATATGTCTAATTTTTTTTTTTTATCAGAGGTTCTACTTAGACCTAGGTTTTAAATTCACTAGGCTTGGCGACAGTTCTTAAGGGAAAATTTGTTATTAAAATTACTCATCACATCATTCATTTTTAGGCTGACCAAGTCTTAAAGAGTTATAGTTTTCTAGGCACTAGGTTTATTAACTTACCAGTTAAAATCAAGACGTTCCCTTCGGGACGCACTATGTTGTCTAAGGATTCCACTCTCCTCTTTTCATTTTATTTGCACGATGTGCCCTTCAAGATGCACTACGTGCTCCAAGGGTGCCACTCGCCTCTTAACTAAATTTGGTAGATGTCAAACCCCTGGAGTCAATACTTCGTCAGGTGATCTTGTGGGAGACTAAGGGCCTCTAAGGAATACGGACATTGCCTTATTGCGTACACTTTAGAATCATCGTGAGCGACTGCCACAGTCCTCCCCCATGACATCGTGGGTCTTCTCGAACTAGGTAATCGTTAACCTATAGTTTGAGCCACGATGGGAGTGCTATTAGGTTGTGGCAGGCTTGCTGCCACACCTCTCTCTCAATGTATTTGGTTGTCGTGCGTGACCCCTCTACTCCAAATGTGAGTTTGGTCAGCAAGCTATCGTCATCCTGCATCCATCAACGAATCATGTCAGTAATAATAATTAACATCATAACATCTAATCGTATGTACATATGTCACATCAACAACATTCAAACCATAGCAGTCCACTCCTTCATTCGATCCGGAGTCTACGAAGTTTCATTGATGCCTCGGTATCCTCAACATCCAGAGTCCTACACACTAAGGAGAACCCAGTCAATAGAATTTGTCGATGTAAATACAACAAAAATAACATAACATCAAATCCACAATGTCTCATAATCATAATAAAAACAACCAATAGTATAATGACCCAGATCACTTGCACGCAAGTTCCCTTAAAGAATAAGTCCGCTAAGTGCGCGCAAGAGTGGGATGTTACATACACCCCCTCTAGTTTTAAACTTTGTCCTGAAGTTTCACAGTATGTAAGTGCTTAAATAAAGTGTATCACAGTATCATGTGTCTAACTATCAAACAAAAATGGGAACTGCTGACACATATCATATGTGTCCTCCCAGGTCGTCGAGTGTGGACTATAGTTGTCCCATTGAACCTTGATTTGATCTACTATTCGACGTCGTAGATGTCAAATTCGATGGTCCAAGATGCATATTAGCTCCACCGTGAGAGCACCCTCGTCCGACACATGCAAGGAGCTCATGTCAATAACATGTGCAGGATCACTAACATAATGTCTCAAAACAGATACATGAAAAACATCATGCATACACCTGAAAGAATCAGGAAAGGCTAATCGATAGGCCATGGGCCCCTTCTTTTCCACAATATCGAAAGGTCCCACGAACCTAGGAGAGATTTTATCACCCTTTCTAAACTTGATCGAACTCTTATGCAGTTTTACCCATAATAAGACTCGATCTCCATCTTCATAACTATGATCGACACGATGTGCATCGGCATAACTCTTCTGTCGATCCTGCACTTCCTTGATCCTTTGTCTTTTAGTTTTCATTTGTTATTCAATTTCTTGGATCTCTTCAGGTCCCACCAAGACCCTATCCTCAAGACGATCCCAACTCAAAGGTATCTGACACGGTCGCTCGTAAAGAAACTCGAAAGGTGCCATCTTAATGGTGCTTTAATAATTGTTGTTATATGAAAATTTTACCAGTGGCAAGAATTGTTCCCAACGCTTGTATTTGTCCATCACGTACATACGCAACATGTCCTCAAAGATTTGGTTTGTTCTTTCGATATCCCCATCTATCTCCGGGTGATATGCGGTACTAAAGTTAAGTTGGGTTCTCATAGAATCTTGGAAACTAGTCCAAAATCGTCCTGTAAAAAATGATCCTCTATCAGATATAATCCTCTTAGGCACGCCATGCAACCTCGCAATCTCACTGACAAAAATTCTAGCTAAGTCAGGTGCTTGATACGTCGTACACACACGGATAAAATGAGCACTCTTAGTTAGAGTGTCGACTACCACGAAAATCGAGTCATGTCTCCTTGCCGTCAGTGGAAATCCAACAATGAAATCCATCGAAATGACCTCCCATTTTGATTCTGGAATAATGTGTGGTTGTAGTAATCTATCTGGATGTCTATGTTAAGCCTTCTCCTGTTGACATTCTACACAACTTGCCATGTAGTTGACTATGCCTGCCTTCATTCCTTTCCAGAAGAATAAGGGTTTAAGGTCTTTCCTCATCTTCGTGACTCCAGGGTGAGCCATGTACACTACTCTATGAGCATCGTTTAGTATCAAAATACTCAACTCGTCATTGGGCGGTACGTAAATTCCATTTTTAAATCTCAAAAATCCGTCGTTGTCCATAGTAAGTCCCTCAAATTTTTGTACCATCATTGTGTTTTGTCCGATAAAATCCTTGACCTCTTTGTACTATTCATCCTCGCGTTGTAAAGTTAGAATATTTTCATATAGATTCGTCTGAAGAGGCATCACCAAAAATATGCGTGGTCTCCAACTCAACGCATTAGCCACTATGTTCATTGTTCCTTTTATGTAAGTAATCTAGAAATCATACTCGCTAAGCAATTACGACCAATGTCGTTGTTCCGCGTTCAAGTCACTTTGCGTAAATATGTGTTGTAGTCCACAGTGGTTCGTTTTTAGTTCGAATTTCCATCCAATAAGGTAGTGTCTCCAAACTCTCAAGGCATAAAAAATGGCTAACAAATCCAAATCGTGCATTGCAAAGTTCTCCTCATGCCTTCTCAACTTTCTCGAGATGTAAGCGATCATTCGACCGTCTTGCATCAAGACTCTGCCTAAGCCTCCCTTGGATGCATCAGTGCATACCAAAAAGTTCGTGTCCATGTCAAGGACCTTTAGTATCGGTGTTTTCTTCAACAACTCCTTGAGCCTCCGAAATGTCTCCACGCATTTCTCGGTCCAAACAAACTTCTTGTTCTTCTGTTGCAATTTCGTGATTGGATTTACTATCTTCGAAAAGCCCTCAATGAATCGTTGATAGTATCTCGCTAAACCCATGAAGCTATGCACTTCGGGGACATTCGTCAGTGCATGCCATTCCATAATAGCCTCAACCTTTGTTGGATCCACAACGATACCTTCGTCAAAAATGACATGCCCTAAGTAGTGAATCTTCGTTTGATAAAACGAGCATTTAGACAATTTCCCATACAATTTGTTCTCTCGTAGACATTGTAGTACCATGCCCAAGTGCTCATCATGTTCCTCCATCGTCTGAGAGTAAATCAAAATATCATCAATGAATACTTGGACGAACTTGTCCAAGTATTCGCAGAACACCCCATTCATCAAACTCATAAATACCCCTGGGGCGTTTGTCAGTCCAAACGGTAAAACAAGAAACTCATAATGTCCAAACCTCATCTTAAAGGTGGTCTTAGGGATGTCGTCCTCTTTGATCCGTAACTGTTGATACCTTGATCTCAATTCGATATTTGAAAACATCGTTGCACCCTTCATCTGATAAAACCGATCATCAATATTTGGGAACGGATACTGATTCCTTATCGTTGCCTTGTTCAATTGATGATAGTCAATGAAGAGTCTCCACGACCCATCCTTCTTTCGTATGAAGATAACAGGTGCACCCCATGGTGACACACTTGGACGTATAATTCCTAGGTCCAACAACTCCTTCAGTTGCATTTTCAACTCCTGTAACTCCGGGGTCGACATCCGATAAGGCATTATTGCTATCGGTTCAGTCCTCGGTCTTTGGTAAATTCCAATTCCCTCTTAAGAGAAAACCCTGGTAACTCCTCTGGGAAGACATCCGCAAATTCTCATACTGCCAGAAGGTTTTCTAGTCCTTTCGTCACACCCTTTTTGTTTAACACAATGATCGCATAAAGATTGCATCCCTTGCACATGCTCTTTTGTAGCTGCAATAAAGAGATGAATCTCAGGGAAACTCCCTGGTTCCAACCTACAATCACGCATCTCTGTCCCTCATCATCGACTAAGCTCAACCATTTCTTCTTATAGTTGAGAATCGCCTAATGCGATTCCAACTAGTCCATACTGATCACGACATCATAAGACCCTAATATCGTGACGTACATGTTGGTCCTCGTGAAAAACTCTCCCAGGTTAAGGCTACAGCTCATAACCTTCCCTCCAACCTTCTGTTTGGATCCCAAAACCATTTCTACAAAGCTAAACTCGTCGTGTTCGACTGCCTTTACCTTAATTCTTTTTAGCGTTGCACCAGAAATAAAACTCTTTGTAGCACCTCGATCTATCAAAATGCTAAGGGTATGGTCAACGACAGTACCTAATGTCTCAAGCATGGTCGACTGGTGCTCTGCCTGGCGGTTACTCACCGCTACATAAATCTGATGGGCCTTGCCCAAATCTCCCATGATAGTGGGTCTAGCTGATCTAGACACTCTGGTCCTCTCCACTGGGCAGTCACATTGGTAATGTGGCTCTCTACATGTCCAACACCCTTTCTTTGGTCCAGTATTCCTGGTACCTGAAGCAGAAGCTGACGACCCACCGACCTGGAACCTTGGTCTGTTCTGTTGAACATCCCTAAATCGTTGTTGTTGCGGTCGATGCTATTGTGGTGCTATGTAAGGAGTTTGTTGATGAGGCGTTGGTCATTGAGGTGTAGTGAAAGTGGATCCTCTCTGGAAGCCATGATATCCTAGTGAATGTCTAGCTGGTGTCTGATTTTGTTGCACACCAAATGACGCATGTCCCGCTGGTCTCACTGGAGTCCTGCTCTGACCGCCACTGATAAGCTCCCCCTTTGTTTTGAGGGTCTTATGAACAGCAACATGCAAGGTTTGAGGCATCAGAATCCTAACCTTTGCACGAATGCTGACATTTAGGCCAAACAAGAATTTGTTGACCTTAAGTTTGTTGGTATTCAGGTGGGGAGAATACCGAAGAAGCTCCATGAAATAGGCATCGTACTCAGTCACCATACGAATGCCTTGTCGCAAGGCATTGAGCTCATTGAGTTGACGCTCAATGAATTCCTCAGATAGATACCTCTCTCAGAATCGTTCCTCGAACAATTCCCATGACACGTCTTCGACGACCATATTCAATTGTGGCAGGAGCATCTTCCACCATAGAAGAGCGCTCCCCTTCAGTTAAAAGACCGCCATGCAGACCTTCATGTTGGAGGTATAGTCGCTAAGCACATGACCCAAGCCAAACATCATATGCGCTTATCGATTAACGCGTGCAACAAGAACACTTCTAACCTTCAACTAAACATAAAATCCAACCTTTCTGAAATCCAACTTGCACTGACATGCATTAAACGAAACCAACATGGGAGGATGGAAATCCATCTAGGTAATGGGTGCAATGTGACTACAAATAAGATAGGGTAATGTTTTTTGGCAACATACTAAATGTGCCTCATACTATCTTACCATCATAAAAACTATGCTAGCACATTGTATCATACTTCATCTAAATAAACCCATAACAATACACCCATATTTTAACAATAACCCATGCTTCCCTACCTTCTTGTCTCCAAGACAACCTCTTAACATTATGAAGAATAAGCAACTATAATTAATAATTATAAATTATCAAAAAGGGTACCAATGCTAAAATTAATGAATTCAGCATGTCCTTACCTAGTTCCCTACTGCAAGGCCAATTAAAACTATTGTAAGCGATAATCACATTGATCCCAATAACAAAAACTAAAGAAAAAAAATTAATCTAACTACTCCCATAATCTTGATTAAACTAAGGCCATAATCAAAAGGGGATTATTAATTGTTGTAAAAAGGGAAGCATTCAAGCTATCGTGAGTTAATTATCATACCCATATTTTAACCATTAAACTAATAAACTATTAAGACATTAATCAATTTAACTATTAAACCATTTAACCATTATACTGCGCAAAAGCAATTAAACTATTGTAGAGGATGATTGTTATAATCAAAATAAATTCATAAAGAACGGACACATCACAACTGAAACTGGAACCATGTAGAATAGTTAATTATTAACTGTTTCTACCAAATAACCGCTATATAACTTATTAAATTCACAATTAAAAAAGAGTAAGATGTTTGTTTTATCCACAGTTGTAATCACGCATCATTGATTAAAGAAATGTCTGATATATAAATTAGTCATGCCACCATTTACTCAGACAAAGGGGTAGCCTACAACATGGAAACCACCACCGCCATTGATTAAGGTTTCCTTCCTGACAACTTTGCCTTAAGAATCGTTGAAAACCTCCTATCAAGACACGTTGATACCAACTCGTTCCACTCAACCGGGAAACTACTAAAACTGGCACTGCCATGCTTTGTTGTACCAAACAACCTGTTGTTAAAGCGTTTGGTTAGAAATTGGAGTGGAAAAAGATATACACGAATCAATTAAAGGAAGCGCAAAAAAAACAACCAAGACTCTGATGGTAACTGTGTTCTTCCTATCTTGTGACATGGTGATCTCATGGTTCAATGTCCAGGTAACCACCAAGCCAAGTGAAGGTCCTGATCCAACCAGGTTGACTAGTTCAAGCAAATGCTTGTCCCTGAGGACGTGGTTGATCCTTGGTCTCATGCTCATTTTCAGGTTTTTAAGGAAGAGCAGGCCCGAGGCCCACTCTCAACCAGTCAATTAAGGTTCATCTCGCATGAAACTATTTTATTAACACACGAAAGAGATCTATGTCCAAGTCTAGCTCCATGGCCAAGGGAAGAGCCCACGTGCAACGTGTGTCTCTGTAAGAGCTCAGAAAAATAAAGGAGACCGTGGTAGTGAAGAAGGAGATCGAGCTACTATCTTCTGTATCACACAATCGTTATTTCTAATCACAAAAATAAGCATTTTAAAATGGATGTAACAGTTCTAAAGTGGTTTAATCACCGACTCCCTCGAACGATAAAATGGATTGGTCTACTGGTTTGTGTCAAGCCAAAGTGGCAAATCTCAAGAGTATACAGTGTGCCCAAGCAATAAAAATGTTCAATGAAAGAAGCGCATCGCTTGAAGACATTGTGTGCCCCTCCCAAAATTATATTCAGATGCCATCAAATTTTTCCTGATGTTCAACGACATTAGCTAAAACTGGTCACATGCTGAGATGGATATAAGTGTAAGTATCTCCGACACAGAGAACGGGCTAACTGGTTTATCTGCTAACAGATCCTCTACAGGGGATTAGGGTGTGGTGGAAAAAAAACTAAGAGAAATATTACTACACTGTAAAATACGAGTGCAACTTCAGTGTGGAGCTCGCTAGTTCCATTTCCGCTAGGTGGAGTGGGTTTTCTTAATCGCTAAACTCCAAAATTTAGCTCAGCCATGTCAAATTTTGGTACATATAAATAAATTACATAAGATCAAGCGCATGAAATTTTAACTAGATTACCATTAACGTTACAAGTTACACATTTGAACCAGGGACGAAACCCACAGTACATAATTTTGGCATACGATCTGAGCACGGATTCACTCAAGGTATAGGGCATACCCCTTGACCCTCTTTCCATGCATTTTATTTCCCAAGGATAAAAAAATTCATTATCAAATAAAACCTTACTAAAATGTATGGATCCACTCCTCAAATCTATGCATGAATCAAAACTATATGAATCTCAAAGAGTGTCTCAGAATTCTGCTAACTAATCAATCACAAACATAATGATATAATCAATTCTCAACTATACTTCACTGAACAAACATACAAACCAAATAATAATATCTCTTCTTTACTATAGTTAACTGAACAATAGAATTACAATTGAATAAAAGATTAGATTTTAAAGCATTACTATGAATAGATAAAATAGCGTCAATTGGAAAAGTATCGGTCTCTTCATCATCATTATAATTTCATACGCAGGATAATTTGACTAAAATTTAACAAAATTTAAATATGCATACCGAATCTGCAAGCGATGATCTCGTAGATGTTGTCTCGTGCGTTCGCTCCGTCTAGGTCCCACTTGCCAACTGATGAGACCTCAGTGGTACCTCCCAGCCAACGCTATGGGTACTCTTCTTCCCCCTGAGCCCCCCGAACTGCAAAGGGGTCACGCACAAAATACCAGAGAATGCTAGCACCCATCTTGCCTCGCAAGGTCGAGCTACCACTCGTTACCCAAGCTGGTTATCCCAACTCCCACAAGAGAAAGTTCAGTCAAGATGAAATTTCGGCAGCATAACGTTACGCAAGCCAGATGTTCCTTACTCTTCCTTTGCCATCCTTTTTATAAAGTTTCTTAGTCACTAGTTTCCCAAACCCTTAATAGATTCATTTTTCATTTAATTAATTAGGAAAAACCTCCCCCGTACACATGTCACCTGATCCCCTAGTTGCAATAAAAAATCAATTTATTAATTAATTAAATTTGTCTATTTCCCACACCCACCTAAAAGTGTTCCTAAAAACGCTCCTCGATGTCCCATTATTCCCTTACAATTCTTAAATGACTTACGTCTTACTTAATTCCTAGTTGAGTTCATAAATAGAACGTTCCAAAGGCTAGATTCCTTACTAAGTTAGACATTCCCCTTTTTCCTTAAGTTTCCACTTTTCTTTAAGTTTCCCCCTTTTTCTTTTTAACTAAAAAAAATCAGATTTAGCAAGTGTAGAAAAACAACCATTTACCCTTTTAATAAATTTAATCCTTCATTATACTTTTTACTTTAAGAATTAAAGTTTGAATTTCTTTACCCCCTTCTTGTTATATGTCTAATTTTTTTTTTTGATCAGAGGTTATACTTAGACCTAGGTTGTAAATTCACTAGGATTGGCTACAGTTATTAAGGGAAAATTTGCTATTAAACTTACTCATCACATCATTCATTTTAAGGTCGACCGGGTCCTAAGGAGGCATAGTTTTCTAGGCAGTAGGTTTATTAAATTACCAGTTAAAATCGTGACGTTCTCCAAGGGTGCCATTCACCTCTTTTGGTTTTATTTGCACAACGTGCTCTTCAAGACACACTACGTGCTCCAAGGGTGCCACTCGCCTCTTGACTGAATTTGGTAGACGTCAAACCCCTAGAGTCAATACTCCATTAGGTGATCTTGTGGGAGGCTAAAGGCCTCTAAGGAATAAGGACCCTTCCTTATTGCATGCCCCTTAGAATCATCGTGAGCGACTTTCATAGTCCTCCCTCACGACATCGTGGGTCTTCTCGAACTAGGTAATCGTTAACCTACAGTTTGAGCCACGACGAGAGTGCTAGTATGTTGTGGCAGGGTTGCTGCCACACCTCTCCCTCAATGTCTCTGGTTGTCGTGCGTGACCCCTCTACTCCAAATGCGAGTCTGGTCGGCAAGTTATCGTCAGCCTACATCCATCAACGAATCATGTCAGCAATAATAATCAACATCATAACATCTAATCGTATGTACATATGTCACATCAACAACATTCAAACCCTAACAGTCCACTCCCTGACTTGATCCAAAGTCCACGGAGTTTCATCGATGCCTCGACATCCTCAACATCCATGGTCCTGCACACTCAGGAGAACCCAGTCAATAGCACTTGTCAATGTAAATACAACAAAAATAACATAACATCAAATCCACAATGTCTCATAATCATAATCAAAACAACCAATAGTATAATGACCCGGATCACTTGCACGCAAGTGTCCTCAAAGAATAAGTCTGCTTAGTGCACGCAAGAGTGAGATGTTACAGCTTCTAATTTAATTTAGTACAATGTCAAAGAAATTGTGTCTCTGTGTGTGTGTGTGTGTTTTCCCATTTTCTTTTAGATTTCTTTCTATTTAACCAAAAACACTTCTAGTAATGGAGGGTTTTTTTACTCCAATTACCTAGCGTCATCATAACTAGAACGAATCATTGTTTCCCTTTCTACATCTAAAGTGTCTAACTCATGATATCGCTTCATCCCATGTAATGGGTTTCTTGCCACTATTTTTTGTAAGAAGGGAGAGACACCGAGTCCATATCTGCATCAAAATCCTCAAAGGGAGGGTTGTGCACCTTTGCCAGTGTTGCATGGTATGATCACTTTTTATATTCTTTTGGAGATCCCTTTAGAGTTTTCTTCTCCAATGATCACCATCATCTGGAATTATTGCTTTTAATTTGTTTCTTTAGAGGTATCAAGGATTCTTCAGTAAGAATATTTCAAATTCCCAATTTGTTGATAAGACCAACATTGACATGTTGCATTTTCAAAACCTAAAACTTGTGACCATCACTTATCTTTGTATTATACCATGATATGATCTGATAAACCTTTACTCAAGTTAACTTTTATATAAACTTTCAAGGATTTTCCCTCTTAGTCAATTGT
Organism: Picea sitchensis; assembly: GCA_010110895.2. Taxonomy (NCBI): domain Eukaryota; kingdom Viridiplantae; phylum Streptophyta; class Pinopsida; order Pinales; family Pinaceae; genus Picea; species Picea sitchensis. Next base: position 166,586 of record SNQJ01S0011035.1, read on the forward strand.
CGGGTGTTTTTTATTAATCACAACATAATTGCAGCTTCATAATCACATTACATGAAGTCTTGGCATAATTACAATCATGGGGAAAACAAGGTGTTACTATATGCATTGAAGATCTCAAAGAGTATTGAATGTTTGATGTGCAAAAGTATCTATAAAGTACTCACAAGTTAACCCTTAACTAAGGGTTAGTTTTAAATGTGTATTTGGAAGATTAAAGGTCCTCTATTTTATGGAAAAATGCAGTAAAATCAATTATACAGCTAGAAATCTAGGAAACAAATTTTTACAACATCGATAAAAACAATAGTTTTATATGGTTGTCCAATTTGGAGTCTAAGCCTCTCCAAAGAAGTTTGGAAAATGTTGAGAGAATTTCCAAATAATTCTTATTACAATAACTACAAGTTAAAGTACAAATCATCATCATCATCATCATCACCACCAACAATGGTTGTCCAATTTGGAGTCTAAGCCTCTCCAAAGAAGTTTGGAAAATGTTGAGAGAATTTCCAAATAATTCTTATTACAAGAACTACAAGTTAAAGTTCATCATCACCATCACCACCACCA
>SNQJ01S0011035.1:168802-185348 GCA_010110895.2 Picea sitchensis
TAATGTCAATTTTATTAGGAAGTTGTTCAATATAGTTTAGTAAAGGAAAGCATTACAAAACTTAAAATGATTAAAACATTGAGTTGGAAAAGTTGATGATATTTTATGTTATAAATTAATATATTTTAAAGGAGAAAGGAATGTTGAAGTGAATTTGGATGGTTATGTGAGAAAATTGTTTTTTTTTAATGATTCATGAATCATTAATAGAAGATCTATTGAATATTAAAACATTGAGTTGGAAAAGTTTATGATCTTTTATGTTCTAAATTAATATATTTTAAAAGAGAAAGGAAAGTTGAAGTGAATTTGAGTGGTTATGTGGGAAAATTGTTTTTTTTTTAATGATCCATGAATCATTGATAGAAGATCTATTGAACATGGTTTATAAATAATAAAGTAAAATGATTATTTAGTAGGTTAAGTTTTAATGAATGCATGGTGAGATGATGAGTTTTTGAGATAATTTTTTATCTTAAATTGGTGCCAAGTCCACCATAGTAGAGGTTTATAATGAATGGAGATTGGGCAATTTTCTAATAAAAATTTTGATGGCTAGTTCAAATGAGACATGTAGCAAGAACAATGATGTTATATACATAGAATCTCTCAAGAACTATTAGATTAGGGGGAAATTTAGGGTCGTCGGTATGTATGGACACCTTTCCGAAGGAAATCAAGGACGATCATTATGTTTGGGCACATTTTTGTGGGTTCGTTACAACACAATTCTAGGCTAGAAACAACTAGTTCATATAAGATCAATAGTCCAAAATGCATAAAAAGAGCATTATGTCAACAATTTTCCAACAATAATGACTCATTAACTTTCTTTTGTGTGTTCTTTGAGAGATCCAAAAGGATGCATGCACTCACCAATCCACATGAATAGTAAGGAGCATTGGTTGAGTTATGGTACACATAGATTGCCACAATTAGCATAGAGTCGACTCTAAAAAACCATTTTGCATAACCCTTAAACAACATGTACAATGAATAAAAATAGTTTTTATACAAATCGGTATTATAATACTCAACTAAATTTACACAAATACCATATTAAAATGTGTATGTTTTCCACTCATTTTAAGTGATTAAATTGAATAATGTTAAATTGTATGAGTCATATAACAAGGGAAGCATGCAAATGATAACAATAGTTAACACAGTTAGAACCCATATATGATCATATTTATTTTAGTTCTACCAAATTTAAAAAATTTAATATGTTATAACATATTGCATGCAATATGTTATAACAAATTTAATGTCTGATTCCAACAATTATTTAAAAATTTAATGTTATAATTCCAACATGACAATTATTTAGGAGTTAGAAGACTTTTCCACAATTACAACTGGGGGAGTGCAAGCTAGTGATGGTCTATCATGATGCGTTAGTCGCAATGCAAACCTGGAAAAACAACAATATGTTAACTTGGAGGGATTATTCAAGGTACTTTTACAATAAATTTGAATTTGGTGTACGAAGATGAAACGTAGGAAATTGAATTAGATTTCCGAATATACAACTTTTATTCATAGAAGTTGTGAATAACTAGGTCAAATTTGTTCTTTTCTAAAAGTGGTATCTTATTTTTCCAACAAAATATAAGGTATATGTTTTCGTTCGTGTAGGTGTTGAGTGTCTTAACAATGGAATTTCATTCCAAAAACTTGTATACATGTAGAGAACCCATTTTTCTTGTGCCATGTATTTTTTGGAAATTTTTAATATTCATTTTATATTTTTTTTAAATTATCAAAGTAAACATATGCCTGAAATTACAATGTATTTTGTTCATGTAGGCTAAAAGGGTCTTAAAATGATCAAAACAATTTTATTTTTTTTAGATTGTAGGTATCGGTCTCCTCTTGTATCGCATATAACTTATTTGAGAAATGGTTAAGCTGAGAAAAAGTTATGGTAGAAATAAGAGAGGTATGTATTCTAGGATTTTTATACATGTGAAGACAAAANTCTCTCTCTCCTATTTGCCCCTAGTTCTACCTCCCTCTCTCTCTATCCATCTAAAAGTGAGGCATGTCTCACAACGAATAAAGGATATGTGCAAGAGAGAAATGTAGCCTCGCCTATAAGGTGAGCGTTAAGTTTTTTTTCTTCTTCCAATGGATTACTTATACGAGTACTTATATAAACAAGACCATGACCATGACCTAGACCATGAACTAGACCTAGACCATCACCTAGACCCCCCTTATCTCCATCTAAGCCTACACATAACCTATACTCTACCCTTAACCCCATGCACACCCAATCCCTAAGTGTAGTATGCCTATACCTCTTGTTTTATAAGGATATTTTATGGATCTGACTGTTCACCTACGGTTTAATAATGATCTCACATGATTTAATGATGATTATGGTAGGTTGATTCTTCTTTTTTCTTTTAATATAAGCATAATATTATAGTTGATTTGATATTCTTTATTCACAATCGATGTTTGAATCCCTCTTTATATCCCACCTCTTCAACTCTCTCCCTCTCTCTCTCTCTCTCCCTCCTCCCTCCCTTTCCCTCCCCTACCCCCCTTCTCTCTCTCTCCCCCTTCCAAATATCCTCCTCTCTCTCTCCTTGTCTCTCTCCTCCTTTCTCTTCCCCTTTTTCCCTCCCTCCCACTATCTCTACCCTCTTTGTATCCTACATATACCACCTCTTTCTCTCTCTCCTTATGGTTAGTCTCACTTTCACTCTCTCTCCCACCTATCTCTCTCTAACCCCCCCTCTTGGTCTTCCTCTTTGATCCTATCACACTCTCAAACAATCCATGTCTATCGCATTATATCTTTACCTCTTGCATCTAGCCCCCACTCTCTTGCTCCTTGTATCCCCCTCTCTCCCCCACTCTCCCCACCTTGCTCTCTTTTCATCTATATAACACCCCTTCCCTCTTTTCCCCCTTCTTCTCACTCTTTCACTCTCCACCCCCCCTCTTTTTCTCCTCTTCCTCTCACTCTCTCACTCTCACTATCTCCCCCATGACTTAGACCACGAAATAGACCCCCCATACTCTCACTCTCTCACTCTCTACCCCCCCTAGACATAGACCTAGACCATGACCTAGACCATGACATATACCTAAACCATGACCTAGACCATGACATAAATATATATCTAGATTTAGATGATGACCAAGATCTTGACATAGACCATGAACTAGGCCATGACATAGAGCTAGATATAGATTTAGACATTAACCTAGAGCTTGAAAATGACCAAAATAATGAAACCTATCATGACTTGTCGCTTTTCCTCTATTACTCATTATCTTTAACCTGCACATAGATATTGATTAATCCACTCACATAAATAATATTACTTTGTAGATTCGTGAAATCAAAACTCATACCTACTCTGCCAGCCTCAAGGAAATTCATATCAACAAAGAAAAAAAACTGCAAAAGAAAACCTATAAATGAAATGAATGCAAATGTTGTTCTCTTTGTAGCGCATTTTTTGATCTCCACCCCTTCCTAGAAAATATAGAATATAACCCTAATCATAATCTGATCTGATCTGACACACCAAAGGGTGCACTGCAATCTCACATCTTTTTGCCTCAAAAGGTCATTTTAGCTCAGGTGTACTGCAATCTCATGATGTTTGGGCCTCCAAACAGTTCATTGCAATCTCACTATCTCTCTGTCTCCAAACAATCCTTTCAATTTGGGTGCACTACAATCTAATAATCTCTAAGCCTCCAAACGATCATAATGTCAATTTTAGTATGCTCCATTCCTCCAAATATCTTGTCACAAGACCCAAAGATTAACGTAGACCATGACCTAGACAACCACATAGAGCTAGATCTAGATTTAGATGTTGACCTACACTTTCACGTAGACCATGACATAGACCCACCTAGCTCCATCTAAGCCTAGGAATAAATTATACTCAATCCTTAACCCTATCTTAACTCGAGCCCTGAGTGCACTATGCATATACCTTCTGTACAACCCTTTCACCCACATCACCCGCATCTTGGTTCTATAACCATTTCTCTATCCTTGAAAACACTTTCAATCCTAACCCCTTAGGACTTAGTTTTCCCCATACCCCTATACATATTTATTCATAAAGAGGTTTGGTGTATATTAAATTCTATATCCATTGCATTAATAGCGCACACGCCCTCCTGTGACTTGACTGAGTTGGTCGTTTATGCTAAGAAGGAATACACACGCGTTCCTAAAATGTGCACGTGCATTAGTGTGCACACATTCTAGGAATGCATGCATGTTCCTGCTGGGCATTTTTTGGTGCCAATCACACCCGACCTCATCTATCTCATGATCGAGAAAAAACCACGACAAATTCAAACAAAAACAACCTTCACAGACATGTTTTACTTATTTTAGTGTCCTTGTTAGATTCATAAAGACTTTTTTGTTATTGCCAGACCATTGTAGGAAAATTTCAAAGACAACTTTTTCAAGTGCAATTGGAATTTTTGTTTGTATCTAATTGTGTCTTCTTGGAATTGCAAGACAAATTTGTCCAAGTAATTTGGAATTTTTGATTGCATCTTCTTTTGTCTTCTTGGAATTGGAAGAAAAATTTGTTGAAGTGCAATTGGAAATGTTGTTTGCATCCTCTTGTTTCTTCTTGGAATTGGAAGACAAATTTGTCCAAGTAAAATTGGAATTGTTGTTTGTATGTTATTGTGTTTTCTTGGAATTGGAAGAAAAATTTGTCCAAGTGAAATTGGAATTGGAATTATTAGATGTGTCTTCTTTTGTGATACAAAAAAAAAGTTCTTCACTTGGTTGTGCCTTATTACATAATACAAAGACAAATCTGTGGTGGGTGTTTGGAAGCCAATTATTATCTTTAAACATGGGGAACCACCGGATTCGATAAATAAATTCCTTGAGAAAAAATAAATCGATCAAAAATGTAGAAGAAGAAAGAGTAAAAATAAAGTTACGTATGTCAAAGTGCATTCTTTCATAAGAGGGAACTCCAATTTCTAGCGGAATATATGCCACTATTGTTTCTCCTCCATCACCATAAGAAAAGCGCAAGAGTTCACTAGAGAGAAATCCAAAAAATATCTCATCAAGACAATGTTTTTTTGATGACCAGATGATGGAGGATTTGCTTGGAGCTGATTATACAATGGATGAAATTAGAGAAGAAACTAGTCTACAACATTCTGGTGAAGAAGGTCTTGTGGTGCAATCTCTTGTTGGATAGTCAAATGTTTCATAAACTAGACAATCTCATTTCCACTCTCCTCCCATAGTTGATCCATAAGTGATTGAAGGGGAAAGAACTGCAACATTGTTAACTCCACAACAGGGAGGTCAAGATTCCCAGAATAGGGAATCATTGTCCCTACCTAAATTTCACATTGCGCGGAGAATAACTCCTAAATGCATTCAGGTCAATGAAAGTGGTCTATCATCACTTGAATGTAAGTTACCTAACCATACTATTCCTTATCACTTATAAAATCATTCAAGAATATTTTGAACCAAAATTTGATGATGCTAAATGTCAATTTTTTTTATCTTTGTTAAAATCTAGAAGTTTGACTGTTGTTAGGAGAATTTTAGAAATCAAAACAGTCAAAAGTGTAGAAACAAGTCATCATGTAGTAAGAAACCTTGTATATTATTTTCAAAGAATTGGTGAGAAGTCTCATTTTAAAGAATGTAATGCATATCGACGTGTCTTGTCCCAGTCAATTGTTAGAAAGATCAAAAGAAAACATCGTTTGCTACAACAAACCTCTCACCTCTTGAAATGAAATGTCAAAACCCTTAGAAAGTATTCTCATAGACAATATAGCCTCGAAATAGGTGCCCTAACATATTTTTGGGCCTTCACTGGAAGGCTACCTCATTCTGACATGAAGTTAAATGGAGCGGTTAAGGGACTAGTTCAGGATATCTAGCATGAGAACACAAGGCTCTCTTCCAACCAAAAATATGTACTAAAATTGTGAAGGGGATCTAGGGACCATGAACCCCATATTAAACACTATCTTGACATTACACAGACAAAATTGTATGAGAGATTCAAAATAGTACATAGTGCACTTAACTTAGGCCAAAAATATTTCCATAAATGAAAGCCTTGGTATGTTCGAATAAACATAATTCGTAACACGTCTTGTTGTAGATATCACATTGAGTATGGCTATTATTATCACACACACACACACACACACACACATATATATTGTGTTTTGCATAACACCCTTTTGCAGAAATGCCCGGTTATATTTCCATCGTCGTCATCTAGATACTTTATTCACATCATCTTGTGTACAAGGCCAGAGGGTTTTACATTTTATCAAAGTGCATGCTTAGATGGGACATGCCCCAGGTGCAGTGGAATGACATTACTAACCAAGTGCATCCATGTATGCAATCAGTATGAATTGGGGAGGAAGGAGGTTACCTTGCAAAGCTTTAAATATGTGACATATGATATTGATGGAGGACAGGTCCAAAGGAAAAATATACAATTGGTTAATTCCCAAGTACGAATTTGTGAATTCATGAAGGACTTCCTTGAAAATACATGACATTATGTTCACCATGTCCATGTGGCTCAATCTAAGGACAAGAATTTTAGAAAATGCAGAGATATATTTCATGTTGGTAATGTGTTATCAATGGTTGATTTTGTTGATAACTACACCCTTCAACCACAAAATGAGATTCAAAGCCAATATTATCACTCAGAGCAGGTCAACATAATGGTACATATCACATACAAGCATGGAATGGATCGTAATGAACATACATAGTTATATTGAAAGAGCATCACTTATATGTAAGTGATTATCAGTTCCATGACTCAACCTACGTACACCATTGTTTTCACGTGTTCTACAATCACCTTAAGGAGAAGAACATATTGATGGATCAACATTGGATTTTTTTAGATGGTTGCACAAGCCAGTTAAAAAATGCTCATGTATTTCAATGGTTGTGTATGTTGCACAAAAAACTAAAGGTACCCCACATTTGGAACTATTTTGAGTCTGAGCACGAGAAAGGGGAGCACGATGGAGTAGGTGCATGCATAAAAAGAGCATTACGCAGACAAGAAATGAAGTTCACTACTACTTCCCTCATTTGAGATGAAAATCCATCATTGAATGGTGTTCTTCAGTAATGGGAGAGGGAACAGGAACCCGTGAAGACCAGTCACACAAGAAAGGACATGTACACATATATTTTTTGGAGGTGGTTGATGTAGATCGATAACAATGGTATGAATAAAAAACAATCCAGGGTACTCATGGATTCCATTCAGTTAGAACATAAGACAATGCAATAGTTGAAATATGGACGAGAAAACTATCTTGCTTCTGTGATCCATGTAGTAGTAATGAATGGGATGATTGTGAATCGACAGACTGGGTTGATATATGGGATCGTGTATCAATCCCCATTGGTCAATGTATAACAATGGAATTATCCCAATTGGAGGAGGACCAGTCAAGTATTTCAACAAATTATGATCATGTCTCAGATCTCGTATTGCTAGGTTCGTTGAATCCTTCTATTAAATTTTGAATAACTAGAATGAATGTGTTATGCTTTGGTAATTTAGTGGACTCACATTTTGACACTCCATTTTTTGTAGGGAACATATACGCGGTGTTTTCCCTAGGAGATAATGAATGGGGCACTGATTATTGGCTAGCACGATTCTTAGAGGGAAAGTACACCCTCATGCAATCAGTAAAAAACTCTGAAGGCATTGAATTTATGACAGAGTCGATGGTTATTAAAGGATAATATCTGACACGAGATGAAAGAACATGAAATAAAGGTGGTTATGTATTTCAAGATTATAAACTAGGTCAAGTTGTATACCACTTTACAAACTTCATTATTGGTACAACATCCAACTACAAACAATTCCAAGTAATAACTCATCAAAGGTACGATACTTCTTGCCTTACTTTGAGAACGATAAGTTAATGGAAACTGTTAGTATTAGAAGCGATGATGATGGTCTACTTGAATGACCATATAGGTATGTAAAACGAATAATTTTGGCTTCATTTTGACTGTCGTTAAAATATTTGTAATGTTGTTAAAATATACCATGCTTTAAAATATACCCATGCCATGCCTTGATTTACCTTGCCTTGCCTTTATTTTGCCTTGCCTTCACTCTCCATGCCATGCCTTGCCTTCACATACCATTCATTTCCTTCACATGCCTTTCCTTCGCATTAAATGCCTTTCCTTCACATGCCATGCCATGTCGTGCCTTGACTTTCCTTCACATGCCATTTCTTTACATGCCTTCACTTGCCTTGCCTTCACTTTTCATGCCATGCCTTGCCTTCATGATGCAGGAGCATCGTTGGAAAGCGCGCAGAGGTAGGACCACTCAACACGTATGAGTTCTTCCAGAAATTCAACGTTGATAGTTGCAGCCGATTTTGAAATCCGCCTTCACTCAGCATCATAATTCACCTTTGGAGGCATTCTTGAACCGATGCCGAATTTTACCCTTTGAGGCATGTTTTGAAAATTGTAAACAGAGTAGGAGTTTCCACTTCGGCTCTGGAATGCAACTGAAATAAGATAGTGTAGGATGAATCTCAGAGTAGGCAAGTAGCTAGGGGAAACCCTAGAAACATCTTTGAGTTATGTAGAAGTTTACACACCCAATTAGAGAGAGCTAGAATACAGAGAAAAATTAGTTGTAAGAGAGAACTGTGAGTTAGCAGGAGAAAAATGTTTTGAGTTACTGTAATTTTAAATGTAATATGTAGCCATTGGACACTTGTGAATACAACAGAATGGAAAATTTATCCAAATGTGTGGTGTTTGGACTGTGTGCATTTTCCTATTGTTTTTTGTTTTCATGAGCAAGTAGATGGAACTATGAATTTTCCCAGTTTCAATTGTTTCTCTTCATTGAAGCTCTGCAAGGTGTGCATCGAGTGAAGAGAGAACACCAAGAGATTAGGAGGAATTTCTTTGTGAGAAACCCCTTAGATCCAGATCATCGAATCCCTTGGACACAAGGAGTGCATGGGAGTTCGAGGCCTACACGAGGTAAAGCTCAGGAGGAATAGCATTTCAGAGAAGCGTTATTGAGACCCAGAAAAACCCATCTCCCTGGAAGAAGCGAAGACCGAGTCTTCGAGGACATAGAAATTATTCTAAGTCTAAAGCGAGCAAAATCTCAGGAGGAAGAATGTCGTCAAGCGTTGGATCATGACGGAAGATCCCACAGACCGTCCGATTTGAGGGAGAAGCGCAATCTTTAACGATGCGTAGATCTAGGAGGAGAGATCTCGGAGATCTAAATGGATGATGGAGAACTCTCGAGGAGAGTCACGAAATACTGCCAATTGTGGGATCAAGCAGAGTTGCGAGGAGGTCAATGATGAGGAAGATATATGAGCCGTAGATCTCAGGGACCATCGTGATTCGTCGATCGAATGCCAAGGCATTTCGATGTTTCGACACTTCGGTGTTTCGGCAACCAAGGGTTCGAAGAGTGAAGGGACGGGACGCCTAATTTGTGAAGTCTTGGTCCTTGGTATTTCAGCATTTCAGGTTTCGGGAATTGAAGAGTCGAAGAACTTGCATCAAGATCCGTGAAGTCACAAAATCAGAAATTCCTTTCCGGTAAAAGTCCCAATCATCCCTTTCGGCATTTTCGCATTTTAGCCATCGGGGGTTCCCAGGGGCAGAGATATCCCTTGCAATCAAATTTCCCAAAATCGCGAAACCCGAAGTTGTAATTCACAAAAACCCAGAGGATAAGGCATTGGGACATTTCGACATTTCAGCCACCGGGGGTTCGAAAGGGGAAAGGAGGGACCCTTGCATCATGATTCCATGAATCGTGAAACCCTGAAGGAGCGAACACCAATCTAGTTCAACATTTCATGAACCAGGATTTCGAAAGACCGAGAACAGAGGAGCGCTTGCATCGCGATTCCCTGAATCACAAAAATCAATAACACTTTGGCGTTAAGCGCGTGGACACAGAGTTGTGGTCACATGGATGGAGTCTAAGGGAGGATCCAAAGACCGTTAATCCCTTTTCGGCATTTCAGGACCTGGGAGGTTGAAGGACCAAGAACCGTCTGCCGCCGGAATCGCGAAATTGCGAATTCCAAAATCCCAAAAGGCATAACGTGGTCATGGGTAGATTTCGGCATTTTGGGGTTCGAGTGTTCGAGAGACCAGGAGTCAGGAGACATGGAGTCCCAACTTGCGAAATCACGAAACCCCGAAACACGAAAAGGAGGCGCACGTAGATTTTCTCAATACCTATACCAGAGGACGAAGGGACCTGTGGATCCATCCAAAGGATTCTAGCAAGAGCTGAAGTGCCATTTCGACTCAGGGAAGAGAATGATCCAAATGTCGGGAGGTTGCAGAACCATGTTGAAGTAGGTGGACTGCATCACTTCACTTTCCATGCCTTGCCTTTCCTTCACTTTCTATGAATTTCCTTGCCTTCACTTTCCATGCCATGCACTGCCTTCACTTGCCATGTCATGCCTTTCCTTCACTTGCCATGTCATGCCTTGCCTTCACATGCCATGCCATGCATTGCCTTCACATGTCATGCCTTGCCTTCACATGCCATGCCATGCATTGCCTTCACATGTCATGCCTTGCCTTCACATTCCTTGCCTTGCCTTCACAGGCCATGCCTTGCCATGCCTTCACTTTCCATGCCATGCCTTGCCTTCACTTTCCATGCCATTCCTTGCCATTCACTTGCCTTAACTTTCCTTTCCATTCACTTTCCTTAACTTGCCTTCACTTGTCTTCCCTTTTCCATGCCTTGCCTTCACTTGTCTTTCCTTCACTTGTCTGGGCTTCACTTGTCTTTCCTTCACTTGCCTTCACTTGCCTTTCTTTTCCTTCCTTTCCTTGCCTTCACTTTTATTTCCTTTTCCATGCCATGCCATGTTGTTCCATAGAATATCATGTCTTTCCTTCACTTGTCTTTCCATTCATGCCTTGCCTTCATTTTCCTTGCCTCGCCTTCACTTTCCTTGCCTTGCCTTGCTTTACCTTGCCTTGCCTTGCCTTGCCTTCACTTGCCTTTCCTTTCCTTCACTTGCCTTGCCTTACCTTAAATTGAATTGCCTTTCCTTCACTTGCATTTCCATGCCTTCACTTTCCATTCCATGCCTTGCCTTCACTTGGCATGCCTTTCCTTCAATTTATTTGCCTTATCACTTTCCATGCCATGTCTTTCCTTCAATTTCCTTATAACTTTTCATGCCTTGCCTTCACTTGCCTTGCCTTGACATGCCTTGCCTAAACATATGTAAGCTAAAACTTAGAAAAACACTAGTGCCGGAGATACTCCAACAAACAGTTTTTTGGTGGATGAAATGATAGTGGAGCCCCCCCCCACCCCCCTCTAGTTGAAACACGATGCTCCAGATTCAATGTAACTAATGGTTCACCCATCTGAATCTCGATTTGATTTTTATCATGAGTTGCAAATCACATCTTCAATCCATTCAAGGACATGTGGCCAATTTGGTCCAGGGGCATAAAATCCAAACCAAGTGGCATAAAAGAGTTATGTAAGCTCCCACGAGTGTATTTTTCCAAGTCCCATGCGACTAAACTACCCACAAATTCCTGACACAATGTTCTTGAAAATCGACCTCCTCTTTAGAAATTGCACTATGCCTCATAGACCAAAACTGTAGTGTCGGAGATACTCCAAAAAATAGTTTTCCATTGGATGGAATGATAGTAGAGGCCCCCCCCAAGTTGAAACTCGTTGCTTTGGATCCAATGCAACTGACGGTTCTGCAAATTATTTTACCTTAAAAATCGCCAAAACATTATACAAACTATATAAAATCCTTAGAAATTTGAATATTTTTACAAAAATATCACCAAACATTTTATAGTTGGAATATGGAGGATTAGTAAGATTCACAAAGGTTTCTACATTTTAAAATAAATTTCCATCCTTAATGGTGCAAACGGTACCCCAGTACGTCCGCAATCACCAGGACCTTCTCTAACTTTGGCCTGAAGAGCGTGAATGCTCTTCTAATTCCCTGTCGGGAATTCTTCACCCACAGCAACTCCTTTCTAACCTCCCTTCAAAATCGGGAAATCGAACTTCGTGATTTTGCGAGTCCGGTGGTCGTGTGTTTCTCTCTTCACGTTTTCCCGAAGTCCGATGCAAGTCAATCGTTGACTCCCCTCCGCTATCGAAACTTATCCCTGTCGGGAAATCGCTACTCGCGACGTCGACAAATTGAATTGCCAACCTCCGAACCCCGATGGTCTGATTTTCCGAGGCACATGTGGACTTGATTTCTCCACTCCTTATCCCTCTGTCGATTTTTTCAGAACTCGCAGGATCGCGAGTCTTGACGTTGATGAACTTGGGACTTACCTTTTCCCGAACCCCGATACAGTGCCACCTGTACTCCACCAACACTTGTGGTCCCACACTGCCATGTCACCTCGGGATTTCGCGTATCGCGAATCCAACCTGCGAGTGTTCTCTGTTGTCGAGAACCCCGATTCTTCGAACCCCGATATAGTGGGATTCCTTGACACGTGTCCTCATGATCAACAGTTATGCTTTCTTCGGGATATCGTGTATCACGATATCGCCACTTCCGCTCCACCAACTTGGTGCTCCAACTCGCGATATGTCGATGTGCAATGGCACGCGCCAATCCAACGATCCCTATGAACCCAAATCCACGACACTACTTCCTCCTGAGCTTCGAGCTCCTAATACTTGCACGATAACCTCCGTGTATCTTTGCACGATCTAACGGCCCTCGGATTCTCGTGAAATCTCTCCAGGGGATGTCAATCGTCCATCCTTCTGTTACTAATTTCTGTGGAATGGATTCAAACGCTCCCTCTGTGAGAACTTGTTCAACCACTCGCCAACCTATGGAATTTCTCTCGGGCTTTCCACAGCACCCCTACAATTCTCCCTTGGTGAACTGTAGGCCTATTCCTCCTGAGCTTGTCGACTCTGATCCCTTCAGATATTTTTCGCACACTTCTCGTGCTCGATCCTCAACAACTCTCAAAGTGTTGAGTCCTTCAGATCCCATGCGCTTGCAGCCACAGTAATCCCTGCCTTCCTTTGCTCAGACTATCTACTGAGACTTCAAACTCAGCTTGCACTTCTCCTGCACGACTCTATCAATCCGCACCAACTTTTGGGTGAACGAGAATAAGAGTTTAACTGTCTAGCCTCATCAACACACTCATTGCGGATGAATTCGACTGCACTCTATGCAGGAATCTCCCAGCTCAAACAGAGAAAAAATTGAAACTCATTCTCTTCTCTATCAAACGTATGTTAAAACTTTGAAATCACATGCACAGCATATTCAAAGAAATTGCATGACAGAAAGCAAACATTCATGAGCACATAAACAACATACCTACAGAGAAACAACACCAGACATAAAATTGAATCAAAGGCTCTCTTCCATTAATTAAAAAACATCTATACATGGGTGTTCTTCACAAATTCTCTGCTTGCTCCCTCTTCTTGCTCCTGAATGAATGAATTTTGAATTATCTCGATATCTTACAATATACAAAGGAGGGTGTCTATATCCATTTTCCCTCTCGGAAACTGAAACTGTCTAATCTAGACTTAAACATCTATCTACCTACATTAAATCTATTAAATTCCTTCCTATATACTAAGGACGAGAGCTTAAAGGCTCAAGGTCCCCTTTACATTAAGAGTGCGCTTCTTTATGAATGACTTCATTTAAAGAGCGGCGCAACAACTCCCAAGTATTTCAAAATATGTGCTGGAGTTGTCCAGCTGGTTCCTCTTAATGTGTTGGCTCGCTTGATGTGTTGTGGATGCTCCTGCATCATACTCCTCGGCTTGAAAACTTTCATGGGTTCCTCTCCATGAGCTCCTGCATGGTCTGCCCATGCCTCTGTATCATTGCTTCATTTTCCCATCTAGCATCCTCCACTGGGTGGTTCTTCCATTTGACCAGGTATTCAAAGTATTCCTTCCGCCTGGTCCTCTTACCCACTTGTTTGTCCAGTATTCACTCCATCTGCGGCTTCTCTGCAACTGGTAATTGCTTCTGCCACTGGATCACTGGTTTCTCAGTCCCGACCTCTATTTCTCCAGCTTTGTATGGGTATAAATCTGAGACATTAAAAATCGGAGATATCCCGATGCCATCCGACAACTCAATTTCATATGCATTTTCTCCAAATTTCTTCAGGACTCTGCATGGCCCGATTTTCTTCATCTTGAGTTTGTGATATGTTCCCCTTGGGAACCTTTCCTTCCTCAAGTGTGCTAGAACCAAATCACCAACTTCAAACTGAAGTTGTCTCTTCCGCTGATCGGATCTGCACTTGTATTCCTGATTTGAATCAATCAGTTGTTGTTTCACCCTGTCGTGAAGTTCCTGCATCGCTTCAGCGAATCCTTCTGTGCTCGCACTGTTAATCGCAGCCTGTTCTGACTCCCTGAGTTCAGAAACTCCTCTCGGTTGTGTCCCATACACAATCTGGAATGGACTCTTTCCTGTACTCCGATTCACAGAATCATTGTACGCAAACTCTGCCTGTGGCAATATGTTGTCCCAGCTGCTATGGTGTTCTGTCACCAAGCTTCTCAGTAAGTCTCCCAGACTTCTGTTCACCACCTCTGTTTGCCCATCCGTCTGCGGATGATATGATGAACTAAACACTAAGTTTGTCCCTAGCTTCTTCCATAGCGTCCTCCAAAAATGACCTATGAATTTGGTATCCCTGTCCGAGACTATGCTTCTCGGAAATCCATGAAGTCTAACAATTTCTTTGAAAAACAAATTTGCGATGTGCGTCGCGTCGTTGGTATTTTGACACGGAATAAAATGTGCCATCTTCAAAAACCTGTCCACCACCACAAAGATGGAATCAACACCTCGTTTTGTTCTCGGAAAACCCAATACAAAATCCATGCTTATTGCCTCCCATGGCCTCTCGGGTATGGGCAATGGCTGATAAAAACCCGCATTCTGTTTTCGGCCCTACTGTGTTGACAAATTCGGCACCTGTCAACAAACCTCTTTACATCTTCTTGTAGGCCTGGCCAAAAATACGATTCTCTCAGCTTTGCGAATGTCTTGTCGTGGCCAAAGTGCCCTGCTAAGACTCCGCTATGCTTTTCCTTCAACAAATTCTCCCTCATGGAGCAATTCAGAATACATAGTTGATTGCCTCAAAATAGCAACCCATCCTGGATCATGAAATCTATCCATGGGCTCCGATCTCTGAGAACTAGATTCTCAGCTGCTTCGTATGCTTCCCCGAAATCTACATCTCCTGCATACATGTCCTTCAGATTTTCAAAACCCAATGTTTTGACTTTGAACTCCTGCAACAGCAAACATTTCCTGCTCAAAGCATCAGCTACTTTGTTAGCAGTTCCTGAAATGTGTTTAATCACAAAGGTGAAATTCTGCATGTACTCTACCCATTTTGCATGCTTCTGGTTCAACTTCTCCTGTTGACTTACAAACTTCAATGCATGATTATCGTTGTACAATACAAATTCCTTTGGGATCAAGTAATGCCTCCACTTCTTCAATGCCTGTATGATGGCATAAAATTCCTTATCATACGTGGAGTATTTCAGCTTTCTTCATCCAACTTCTCGCTGAAATATGCAACTGGCCTGTCATCCTGACTCAAGACTCCTCCTACGGCATACCCGCTTGCATCACATTTCACTTGAAATGTCTTCCAAAAATCTGGCAACACCAACACCGGTTGCTCTGTTATCTTCCGCTTCAACAGATTGAAGCTCTTCTCAGCCTCTGTTGTCCAATGAAAAATTTTATGTCGTTTTTTCACGGTGTCCATCATTGCTGCGCTAATTCCACTAAAATTCCTAATGAATTTTCTATAGAAACTAGCCAGTCCATGGAAACTCCTCACCTCGAAAACATTTCTCGGTGATGGCCAGTTTTTGATCACTTCCACTTTACTCGGATCCATCTTCAATTCATTCGCCAAAATCACAAAACCCAAATAAATGAGCTCTGTCTGCATAAATGAAGACTTCTTCATATTGATCAACAGCTTCTCTTGTTGTATCTTCCTCATCACAATGGCCAAATGTTTCAAATGTTTAGCCTTCGTCTTACTGAAAACCAGTATGTCGTCCAGATATATGACTACAAACTTCCCGATGAATTCCCTCAGGACTTCATTCATTAGCCTCATGAATGTACTCGGCGCGTTTGTCAAACCAAATGGCATGACCAACCATTCGTACAAACCTTCGTTTGTGTTGAATGTTGTCTTCCATTCATCACCTTCCCTCATGCGAATTTGGTGATATCCGCTCTTCAAATCAATCTTCGAAAAATAATTTGCCCCACTCAGGCAATCCATCAGATCATCCATTCTTGGCAGTGGAAATCTGTACCTGATGGTGATTTTGTTTATCGCTCTGGAGTCTGTACACATCCTCCAGCCTCCATCCTTCTTTGGACTAAGTACTATTGGAACAGCACACAGACTCAAGCTCTCCCTGAC
>SNQJ01S0011035.1:185358-208860 GCA_010110895.2 Picea sitchensis
CCTGAATCTCATTTGGCAAGTCATCCACTCTTGTGCTAGTCAGGACAATTCTCGGTTTCCTAGACCACAAAGAACTGTGGATCTTCCTTCTTCTCCATCTTTGTGAGAAGCTCCTTCCCACTCATGAAAAGTATGGTACTGCTTACTTCCGGCTTCACCTCTTTATCTTTTATCGGAAGCAATTTGTGTGTCCTCCCATCCTTCTCTAAAGTATATGTGTTCATTCTCCCATCATGAACTACATTTCTGTCATATTGCCATGGTCTACCCAGCAATACATGACAGACATCCATGGGAATGACATCACATAGGACCTTATCCTTATATTCACCCATTTTGAAATCAACTAAACATTGTTTAGTGACACTCACCTGATGCCCTTTTTGTAGCCATGATACTTTGTATGGACTCGGGTGATCAGTCGTTTCCAGCTCTAGTTTCTCCACCATCTCGGTTGAAATGAGATTGTCGGTGCTTCCACTGTCCACGATGACTTTGCATTTCCAGCCCCTGGTTTTGCATGTGGTCCTGAGCAGTCTGGTTCTCTGAGCTGTGTTCTCCACCTCTTTCTTTGGTGTTAAAAGAACCTTGTGCATCGTCAGTGACTTCCCACTTCCGGTGTCTTCATCCTCAACATCACGCCTCTGCGCCTCAGTGATGTGAGCTTATCCAGTATCCTTCTTCTTCTCTGGACACTCAAATGACTTGTGCCCATTCTTCCCACATGTAAAACACGTGATTACTCCTCCTCTTACTCTGCCTCGACCTCTAGTATGAGGAAGAGTGTTTGCATCATCATAATCTCCCCGCTGATCATTATGTTGCCTTCTCGGCTCAACATATGGCTGCCTCTGTGAGGTTCCGCCTCTTTCAACCTTACCCTGAGGTTTCTTCCATTCCTCCTTGGGCTTCTGAAATTTCTCTTGGGCAACTGGCTTGCCTCTGGGATGACTTTTGCCTCACCCTCGCTGACCTTGCTTATGACTCAGCTTCTCCTCGGCTTTCAGAGCCAATTGATAAGCATCCTCAACCGTCCTGATAGTTTCCATTCTTAATTCATCCTGAATGTCGTATCTCAACCCATTCAGGTATCTCGCGACCTTCTCATCATCACTCTCCCGATGGCCTGCTCTGATGTTGAGCTTGTAAAACTCCTCGGTGTATTCCTTCACCGTCATTAACTTCTGCCTCAGGTTTTTCGTTTTCCTGAATAGAGTAATTTGATAATCTCTCGGGATGAACTTCGCCTTCATCTTTGCGATCATTTGATCCCAACTTTTGATCTTCTGTTTTCCTTTGGAACGTCTATCTGCTTGTAGCTCGTCCCACCACAATGCTGCATGTCCCTTTAATTTCGTGACAGCATGCCTTACCTTTTTGTCCTCTTCGATATCCTCATAATCGAAGTAGGTGTCAAGAGCTCTGATCCAGTCCAGCAACTCTTCTGCATCTAGGCTTCCTTCATACGCTGGAATATCCATTTTGGTCTTGGAACTCATTCTGGCAATGGCCTTGATCAACCACTCGGTTGATGCATCCTCTGCTGTGACCTGTTCTTCGTGTCCATATTCCTCTTCTACTTCGGAATCGCTAAGATCCCTTGCACCAACTCCGCGTCTTTGTGTTGTCTCCATCTCCTCAAGCCTTGCTCGGAGATCTCTCATCTGGCGTTCCATTTCCGGATTCCCTGCCGGCCTACCTCTTCTTCGTGCATCCCTGTCCTCTGGACCAGGCGATTTCCTTCTCTTCTCGGCGGCATGATGTATCCTCTTCTCTGCTACAGAAAGCAAAGATATTCCTGCTCTGATACCACTTGGTGCAAACGGTACCCCAGTACGTCCGCAATCACCAGGACCTTCTCTAACTTTGGCCCAAAGAGCGTGAATGATCTTCTAATTCCCTGTCGGGAATTCTTCACCCACAACAACTCCTTTCTGACCTCCCTTCAAAATCGGGAAATCAGACTTCGTGATTTCGCGAGTCCGGTGGTCGCGTGTTTCTCTCTTCACGTTTTCCCAAAGTCCGATGCGAGTCAATCGTTGACTCCCCTCCGCTATCGGAACTTCTCCCTGTCGGGAAATCGCTACTCGCGACGTCGACAAATTGAATTGCCAACCTCCGAACCCCGATGGTCTGATTTTTCGAGGCACGTGTGGACTTGATTTCTCCACTCCTTATCCCTCTGTCAATTTTTTTGGAACTCGCGGGATCGCGAGTCCTGACGTTGATGAACTCGGGACTTACCTTTTCCCAAACCCCGATACAGTGCCACCTATACTCCACCAGCACTTGTGGTCCCACACTGCCACGTCACCTCGAGATTTCGCGTATCGCGAATCCAACCTGCGAGTGTTCTCTGCTGTCGAGAACCCTGATTCTCTGAACCCCGATACAGTGGGATTCCTTGACACGTGTCCTCACGATCGACGGTTATGCTTTCGTCGGGATATCGCGTATCGCGATATCGCCACTTCCGCTCCACCAACTTGGTGCTCCAACTCGCGATATGCCAATGTGCGATGGCACGCACCAATCCAACGATCCCTATGAACCCAAATCCACGGCGCTACTTCCTCCTGAGCTTCGATCTCCTAATACTTGCACGATAACCTCCGTGTATCTTTGCATGATCTAACGGCCCTAGGATTCTCGTGAAATCTCTCCAGGGAATGTCAATCGTCCATCCTTCTGTTACTAATTTCTGCGGAATGGATTCAAATGCTCCCTCTGTGAGAACTTGTTCAACCACTCGCCAACCTATGGAATTTCTCTCGGGATTTCCACAGCACCCCTACAATTCTCCCTTGGTGAACTGTAGGCCTATTCCTCCTGAGATTGTCGACTCTGATCCCTTCATAGATTTTTCGCACACTTCTCATGCTCGATCCTCAACAACTCTCAAAGTGTTGAGTCCTTCAGATCCTGTGCGCTTGCAGCCACAGTAATCCCTGCCTTCCTTTGCTCAGACTATCTACTGAGACTTCAAACTCAGCCTGCACTTCTTCTGCACGGCTCTATCAATCCGCACCAACTTCTGGGTGAACGAGAATAAGAGTTTAACTGTCTAGCCTCATCAACGCACTCATTGCGGATGAATTCGACTGCACTCTATGCAGGAATCTCCCGGCTCAAACAAAGAAACAATTGAAACTCATTCTCTTCTCTCTCAAACTTCTGTTAAAACTATGAAATCACATGCACAGCATATTCAAAGCAATTGCATGACAGAAAGAAAACATTCATGAGCACATAAACAACATACCTACAGAGAAACAACACCAGACATAAAATTGAATCAAAGGCTCTCTTCCATTAATTCAAAAACATATATACATGGGTGTTCTTCACAAATTCTCTGCTTGCTCCCTCTTCTTGCTCCTGAATGAATGAATTCTGAATTATCTCGATATCTTACAATATACAAAGGAGGGTGTCTATATCTGTTTTCCCTCTCGGAAACTGAAACTGTCTAATCTAGACTTAAACATCTATCTACCTACATTAAATCTATTAAATGCCTTCCTATCTACTAAGGACGAGAGATTAAAGGCTCAAGGTCCCCTTTACATTACAAGTGTGCTTCTTTATGAATGACTTCATTTAAAGAGTGGCGCAACAACTCCCAAGTATTTCAAAATATGTGCTGGCGCTGTCCAGCTGGTTCCTCTTAATGTGTTGGCTCGCTTGATGTGTTGTGGATGCTCCTGCATCACTTAAAATCATCCCTGTCAGGGACATGTGACCATTTTGGTTCGGGGACATAAAATCCAAATCGAGTGGCATAACGAAGTTCCATAAGCTCCCACAAGTCTATTTGGCCAAGGCCCACGCGACTACACTACCCAAAAATTCCCGACACGATGTTCTTGAAAATCGACCTCCTCTTTAGAAATTGCACTATGCCTCATTGACCAAAACCCTAGAGTTGAAGATACTCCAAAAAACAGTTTTCTGGCGGAAAGAATGACAATAGAGGTGCCCTCCTAGTTAAAACCCAGTGATTCGGATTCATTGCAACTGACGGTTTTCCCATCTGAGTCTTGGTTTGAGTTTTATCGTGAGTTGCAACTTGCCTCTTCAAGTCATTCAGGGACATGTGGCCAATTTGGTCCCGAGGTATAAAATCCAAACCAAGCAGCATAATGAAGTTTCGTAAGCTCCCACAAGTATATTTTTCCAAGGCCCATGCGACTACAGTACCCACAAATTCCCGACACATTGTTCTTGAAAATCAACCTCCTCTTCAAAAATTGCACTATGCCTCATTGACCAAAACCCTAGTGCCGAAGATACTCCAACAAATAGTTTTTCGGTGGACAAAATGACAACAGAGGTCCCCCCTTAGTTGAAAATTGATTCTCTAGATCCAATGCAACTGACGATTCTCCCATCTGAGTCTCGATTTGAGTTTTATCATGAGTTTCAACTTGCCTCTTCAAGCCATTCAACAACATGTGGCCAATTTGGTCTAGGGGCATAAAATCCAAACCGAGCGTCATAACGGAGTTCTATAAGCTCCCACAAGTCTATTTGGCCAAGGCCCACATGACTACACTACCCACAAATTCCCGACACATTGTTCTTGAAAATTGACCTCCTCTTGAAAAATTTCACTATGCCTCATTGACCAAAACATTGGAATTATCATGCAAGTATTTTTATATAAGAAATATGGGACAATAAGTTGTAGAATTACATGCTTAACAAATCCTTTGATTGTAATTTTTACATATGAATCATTTGATGGCATGGCAAGTGAATGCAAGGCAAGACATGGAAAGTGAAGGCAAGGCATGGCAAGTGAAGGCATTCCATGGAAATACATGGTATGGAAGGACAAGACATGGAAAGTGAAGGCAAGGCAAGGCATGGCATGGTATAGAAAGACATGGCATGGAAAAGGAAAGGCATTCCAAGTGAATGCAAGGCACATTCCAAGTGAATGCAAGGCAAGGCGTGGAATGGCATGGCATGGCATGACATGATAAGGCATGGGATGGAAAGGCATGGTATGGAAAGTCATGGTATTGAAAGACAAGACATGGCAAGTGAAGACAAGGCAAGGCATGGCAAGGCATACCATACCAAGGAAAGACATACCATACCAAGGCAAGGCATACCATACCATAGCATACCAAGGAAAGGCATACCATTGCCAATGCATACCATCCATTGCCATTTGCATTGTCAATGCCAATGCATGTGGTACCATACCATACCAATGCCAATGCCAATGCATACCATACCATACCATACCATTTACAATGCCAATGCATACCATTTCCATTAGCAATGCATACCGTACCATACCATACCAATAGAAATGCCAATGCATACCATACCATACCATGCCAATGCCAATGCCAATGCCAATGCATACCATTGTCATTTCCAATGCATACGATACCATACCAATGTCAATGCCAATGCATACCATACCAATGCCAATTCCAATGCATATCATACCATGCCATACCAATTCCAATGCCAATGCATACCGTTGCCATTGGAAATGCATACCATACCATACCATACCAATGTCAATGCCAATGCATACCATACCATGCCAATTACAATGCCAATGCATACCATACCATACCAATACCAATTCCAATGCATACCATACCATACCATACCGATGTCAATGCCAATGCACACCATACCATTGTCATTTCCAATGCCAATGCCAATGCATACGATAACATACCATACCAATTCCATTGCCAATGGATACCATTTCCATTTCCAATGCATACCATACCATAGCATAACATTTCCAATGCATACCATACCATTGCCAATGTCAATGCATGTGGTACCATACCATACCATTGCCAATGCATACCATTGTCGTTGCCAATGCATACCAATGGTAATACATACCATACCATACCATTTCCAATGTATACCATACAAGGAAATGGCAAGGCAATGCATACCATACCAAAGCATATCATACAAGGCAATGCATACCATTTCCATTACCAATGCATACCATTTCTATTGCCAATGCATACCATACCATTTCCAATTCCAATTCCAATGCATACCATACCATTGCCAATGCATACCATTTACATTTCCAATTCATACCATACCATAGCATACCATTTCCAATGCATACCATATCATTTCCATTTCCATTGCCAACTCCAATGCATGTGGTACCATACCATTTTCATTTCCAATGCCAATACATACCATACCATACCATACCATACCATACCATTTCCAATGCATACCATAAAATGGAAAGGAAATGCATACCATTGTATGCATTGACAATGGTATGGTATACAATTGCCAATGCATACCATTGGTAACACATACCATTGGAAATGCATACCATATCATACCATACCAATGCATACCATTTCCATTTCCAATGGATACCATTTCCATTACCATTGTCAATGCATACCATACCATAGCATACAATTTCCATTTCCATTGCCAATGCCAATGCATGTGGTATGATACCATACCATTGCCAATGCATACCATACAATGGCAAGGCAATTCATATCATTGCCAATGCATACCATACCATACCATACCATGCATACCATACCAATTCATACCATTTCCAATGCACACCATACCATTTCCATTGTCATTTTCAATGCCAATGCATGTGGTACCATACCATACCATTTCCACTGCATACCATACAATGGCAAGGAAATGCATACCATTTCCATTACCAATGCATACCATTTCCATTGCCAATGCATACCATACCATTCTATACCATTGTCAATGCATTCCATACCATTCTATACCATTGTCAAT
This sequence comes from Picea sitchensis, assembly GCA_010110895.2. Taxonomy (NCBI): domain Eukaryota; kingdom Viridiplantae; phylum Streptophyta; class Pinopsida; order Pinales; family Pinaceae; genus Picea; species Picea sitchensis. The sequence goes on from SNQJ01S0011035.1 coordinate 192,151, forward strand.
GCATACCATACAAGGCAATGGCAAGGCAATGCATACCATACACATTGCCAATGTATACCATTGTCAATTCATACAATTGTCATTGCCAATGCATATGATTGCTATTGACAATTTTTCATACCATACCATTTCCATTGTCATTTCCAATGGCAATGCATACCATTTCCATTGCCAATGCATATCATACCATACCATTGCCAATGCATACCATACAAGGAAATGGCAAGGAAATGCATACATTACTAATGCATACCATTTCCGTTTCCATTTCCATTGCCAATGCATACCATACCATAGAATACAATTGTCAATGCATACCATACCATTTACAATGCATACCATACCATACCATTTCCAATGAATACCATACAAGGCAATGGCAAGGCAAAAGATACCATACCAATGCATACCATTGTCATTTCCATTTCCATTTCCAATGCATACCATTGTCATTTCCATTTCCATTTCCAATGCATACCATACCATAGCATACCATTTCCAATGCATACCATACCATTTCCATTTCCATTTCCAATTCCAATGCATACCATACCATACAATACCATACCATACCATTTCCATTGAATAACATACAATGGCAAGGAAATGCATACCATTGCCATTGGAAATGCATACCATACCATACCATTGTCATTGCCAATGCATACCATACAAGGCAATGGAAAAATAATGCATACGATACCAATGCATATCATTACCATTGCCATTGTAAATGCATATCATACCATACCATTGCTTGATGTCTTGAATATTCTAGGGTTTTTATGTGCCATCTTGCATTTCAACAAGCATTTTTTTTTATCTAAACCCTAGTTTATGCTTGCATTTTCAGCCCCTTTCATTTAATGATTACTTGTGTTAAGGGTTGTTATATTAATCCTGTTATAACTTAGTTAATGTCATTTATTTTCTTGGCGAGGCATGGGAATGTTATGGCATGACATTGGAAATTTATATTTATTGTTATATATGTTAAACTGGGAAACTACATGACAAGGCATGGGAAGCTACATGAAAATGGAATGTCATGGCATGGCTTGGCAATGCATGGAAATGACATGGAAATGGAATGGCATGTCTTGACAAGGCATAGCATTGGCATGGAAATTCTATGATATGGAAAGGCATGTCATGGATTGGCAAGGCATGGAAATGGCATGGCATGGAAAGGTTTGACAATGGCGTGGAAATGCCAATGACATGGCATGGAATTACTTGGCAATGAATGACAATGGCATGGCATCAACATGTTTCTGGGATTGGGTTTGGGAGGGTCCTTTGTCTCCTTGTGTGCTCTAACCCAAAAATTGGGTAGGAATGTGCAATAAAATCTCATAGATGTCGAAGGGAAAATAGTAATGGTTTCAAGTCTCCCTAAATATGATACCCATTCTAAGATCTAGTTTCCATGTGAACTCTCTCGTTCTATTGATCAAAATCAATACGTTTAGTGGACATCATGGAAGATTGAATAAATGTTATTAATAATTGATGGGTTTAACAAAATTTACATATACCCACTACACAATCTAAACAAACATGTGCATTAATGAGTCCTTGAATAGTCTTTTTGACATTTATGAAGGGTTACACATAAGTCAAATGATTTTATATATGTCATGCATAGAAAGAGGGGAATAATGTGTGTGACCTAGAAAATGACATTGAGTTGAAATTGCTAAGTGATTTACAATTATGTAGAATATAAATGAGAAAATTTATTTCTATAATAAATTATTGTAATATGCCATTTTTAAGGTCACAATATTTTCAAGTAACCACTATTTGAGTGTGGATTGTCATTGGATTTAGATGGAGATAATTCAAGAGGTGTCCATATTGTTGGTTGTGAGTTAGAATATGTATATCCACAAAATTCATGCAAATAATTCAAAAAGAATGATATATCGATGATGTAGAGATACATAGTTGATTAGCAAGCAATGCTACTTGAAAACCATTAATTGCTTATGGATTTAGCACTTCGCAATCTTTTCCACCATAAGTTATTCCTTAATGTGTAATGAAAGTATTTATAATCACTTTAGAAACAAATCAAGGGATTAATACACATAAAATTCATACACTTTGGAATTCAAACACTTTGAAATTCATATGTTCATCAACATCAAATGTGGAAACAACGAGAATCATAAAAAATGTTCCATGAAATATATATATATACTCCACATCATCTAAATTGTACATTTTTTACAGAATGGAAACTCATGCCTAGTATACAAAACAACAACAAGTGCCTTAACATAAAAAAACATTTATATCATGGCCTAGCTACAAAATGGAAATAGTTGGTCAATAATTGACCATTTCCACCCTCGGCACCCTCAGGAGCATCCTGGAAATCTATATTTATTCTCTTTCTCGAGGATGCACCTCGCGAGGTTCTAGGCCTGGGTGTGCTTTGACGCTCTGGATACTGCACAAAGAATAAGAAATTTTATAATTTTTTTCATCAATGATGTAACCACCCCTCCATTACGACAATAGATAATGATGTACAAAGATAAATATATTGATTTTTTTCTTGCATTAGGAAATTAAAATCGTCACAACATAATTAATAACATTACAAGTGACACATCATCGAAATTAATGACGACACAAAGCCAATGGATTAACATAAATAATGGCAAAACATTATCAACACATATGCAATTCAACACATCACGATCAACTAAAACAAATTACTAATAAATAATCAACCATCCCACTGAATATCAAAGAACTATCTGCCCATCATATCCTGCATGGTTAGGAACTCCAAGACACATAAACAACGATCAATTATAGGATTCATCCTATTGATTTTGACCATTTAAGGTCTCAGGACTGGCGACTGTTCTGAGGAACAAGGAGATATATAAAAACCATAGCCTACTTATATCCTAAACATCATTACTAGATTATAATAGTGAGGCATCAAATCACATGTAATTAATCTCGTCAACAATAGCATGTAAAAAATAAAATTTCATCTACGCAAAGAAGGAGCAAGGACAATAGGTTAATAATTGCATCATTCTATGCTATTTAGCTCCCTTAACTAGTAGCACAACACAATAATAGGTATCATAAGATTCTATAATTTTCATGGAGGTGCAAGCATAATCTACTTTACTTAATCAAACTTCAAGTAGTAAATATGTGCAAGGGGTACGAGCATATTACATAAGAATTAATAAAAGTCACGAGAGCATAAGTACGAAATTGTAATAGATCGAATCCTTCTTGATTATTCATAGAACTTGCCAAGTCAGGTTCATTAAGGTCATGCATCAATTATCGTTTGCTTCAAGCTTTTGTGGCCAATATCAATTATATAAAGCTCAAGTGTGTTTTCCTTTAATAGGAAGCCTTCACGAATATAACTGAAATTCAATATCCATTACCATCCCAATTAAGAATTCTATAAGGATCAAACATCTCAAAGAAAGTATAAGAATTTAATACTAGAATATAAATCCAAGCGTAAGGCTCAGATATGATCAACTTCATAGGAATTACTTAAGGGTTTCTATACTACTAGTATCCTTTAAGGACTATAACACTGAATCTTAACAAACAACACTAAGTATTCAAGTTTTCGCATATCCAATTTAAAGACTGAGAGAGAGCCAACCTTATTATGCAATAATAATTCTCAAATAATACTTTATCTAGTTATTATAAACCTTAGGAAATCATAAGGAGATCATATCTTCCTAAGCCATATATATGTCAATTTAATTCTTCCTTACACTGCATAACCATTTAAATTATGAAAGTAGGTCAACATATTATTAATGATAACCAGGACTTGCACCCACCCTTACATCCATGTAAACTAGCATGATCATGTTATAATAAATAACATAACAATATTCAACCATTTACATGTCCATTTAAGAAACCAAGGAGAACAAATAATAAATAAGAACTCAAAGTGTACGCATGCTAGCTTCCATATCTTGAATATAAGGAGATTTTAGAATATCAAACACTCACTGGGTGGACAATAAACTTTATTTAATAAATGAAAAATTAAGAGGGGAAACTCCTTACNGGTGAAGGGAGCGAACAGGATAGTCTTCCAGTTAGGCTCAAAGGATCTATTATATTCTTCAATTAATAATAGTTTTGGTTGAACTCGCCAATCCTACACCATTGCTAATATCATAATCACAAAGGTGCCACTTCCAGGTATTGAGTGTGCCCACACATCAAGAACCAAGGGGGAGTCTACAGGTCATACATAATCATACATAAGCACTTAGGAGAGTCTCCGTAGGGATTCCCACGGGTCCATAAGTTATCCACAACACATCTATCAAACCCTAGGTCGCAATCAACTCAATTAGATTATAATCGAAACCAATTCATTGGAGAGATATATCACAAGGCAACACCTGTACATAGACCACTAAGGAAGGTGAACTTGGGCATCTACCACCCCACAACCACACAGGCTACTTCATGGAATAATCAAGACAAAATTTATCTTAGCAGCACACAACACCCTAGGAAGGAGAGTGCAGGCTCATTCAACTCTGTGGTTCAACATTTAGAGAGATAGAGGAGGGAGTCTGAGTCTCAGGAGCTATGCCTGACCCCAGCCACAAGGACAGAAGACCCCATGGGTCATCCAGATGATTAAAGTTTAAGCATCGCGAGTCTACATGACCACATGTAGTCACCACAACCGCGCTCAGAGAGACATCATCAATTCATAACAATCAACTCCCAAGCGCTAGACATCAAGCCACCACAACAGCGCCCAAGTGCCAATCCTACAATCCCAGGGAGGGAGGAAGAAACAAACTTGAGAAACAAATCTCTAAAATTCAACAAAGTGAAAATTCCAGTAGCAATCCGAAAAACCCTCAATCCAGATCTGACAGCTCTACCACAAGGTGTTTAGGCATTTTTCTCTTTTTAATCTAATATCGCCAAGGAAAAATATTGTGACCAAGGAATCTGTGTCTCGACAAGGATGGGATCCTAGACACACCAAGGATCTTAGTGAGTTTATTCACAACACTCGTCTAACTTGCAGAAGGTGGGTAGATGGCCAATCATTCCTTAGATTGGCTGCCAATCTAGTGTTAAAATGATATGGGACTCTCACCAGAGTTTTATACTACAAGGGTACAAAAACCTCGAGGGAAAATGATGACTAGATTACAAATGAACATTCCTTTAAAAAAATGGAATGGGTAAGCATCCAATCACAACGACCAAGGAATTTCTTAGCTGGGTGAAGAATTCTATCAACGATTAGACATTCCCATACTTTTAATGGATAATCTAATAACAAGGAACATTAAAAATCAGAATTGGACTAATAAAGGACATACAACAGATGAAAGTTCAATGTATTTAATCGAAGTTTGAAGAGACAATAATGAAAAAATCTCACTCCAATATGCAACCATTGAGGAATCTTACAAGGTTCGACATAAGAAAAACCCATACAGCTTACGGAGAATTTCTAAACCAGGAGTACAATTTAATCTTATTATAATTACATAATTACAAATCTCGATAAAAATACCGTGACCGACAGTGATGGAATTGATGATGATCTTCTGCAACCAGCGTTCCCTTACTTATTCCTCTTGTTAATCGATGAGACTTCACCAGTACCTCCCATCCAATGCTAGGGGTACTCTTCTTTCCCCTTAATCACCCGAGTTGCAAAGGGGCCACACACACAACCAAAATACTCTAGTGCCAAGCTTTCCTCGCAAGGTAGAGCCACCACTCTCTCTCATGATGGGTATCCCAACTCTCACAAGTAAAACCAGTCAAATTTTTTGCAACATAACTTTACCCATAACCAGTGTCCTGCATTTCCCCTCTTTACCATTTGCTTTATAGGATTTTCCTTAATGACAACTCCCTACTTGCACAATTAATTCACTTTTTAATTATATAAATTAAAATTATTTCCCCCTTACACTTGTCACCCTTTCCCCAAGTTGCACAAGAAATTCCACATTTTATTTTAATTAAAGTCAATTTCCCTCACCCTTCCTAAAATCACTCCTTAAATCACTCCTAGTTGTCTCTTTATTCCCCTTATTTCCAATTAAGTATTGTTGCATTACTAAATATGAGTTGTGTTAAAATAGGGGTCTTCTTCTAGTTATACTAGTGTTAAATAGACTCTAGATACCTTTCTATGCATACACATTCTTTCATATTTATTTCTTTCTCATTTTAGAACTCCCTTTTAATATTTTCTTGCACACATGTGCCTTATCAAAACTTTGGATATATTTCACTCCCTTTTTAATTCTTAACTTGATTACTTCATCCCCTTTTTATTTTAATTTAGTTTTAGTCTTCTTACCCAAAATTAGACTTAGGATTAATTTTTGAATAGGCTTAGAATTTCAATTGGGAATGTAAAATTAATAATTTCAATCCTTATTTAATTAATTAAATCCGACAATGTTTAAAGATTTTACAAGGTTTTATTATTCACTCAAGATTTTCTAGGACACCTAGATTCATTGACTCAAGTGTTACTTTCATGGTGTACCCTTCAAGATACACTCTGTGCTCTAAGGGTGTTACTCGCCTTTGACTGATTTTTGTAGTTGTCAAACCCTTGGAATCAACACTCCATTTGGGAGACCTTGTGAGAGAGTAAGGGATTATAAGGAATAAGGACACCACCTTATTGTGTGCCCCCTAGAAATATTCATGAGCGATTGCCTCAGTCTACCCTCACGACATTGTGGACCTCTTGATATAGGTAATCATTAACCTACAATTCGAGCCACGACGAGAGTGATAGTAGGCTATGATAGGGAATCTGCCACACCTCTCCCTCAATATCTAGTCTATATGCATGGCCCCTTTACTCCTTATGTGAGTCATATTAGCAAGCATTTGTTAGCCTGCATCCATCAATGAAACACTTTGAATGATCCATACATAAAATCCTACTATAATCGATCATATGTCATATAAGCACAAATGAAATACTCAAACCAATACAATCCACTCCCTGACTCAATCTGGAGTCCAAGGAGGCCCATTGATGCCCTCGACATGCACAATATTTCAAGTGTCCTGCACACTCAAGTAAACTCGTCAATAGCATCCATCAATACCTATATATCAAATAACATTAAATCACAAATGTCAAAATCATCATAAAAATCCATAAGAGAAACAAATAACCATGTACTATAACCAGATCACTTGCACGGAAGTTTCCTCAAATAATAAGTCCATAACATGTGCTCACAAGAGCGAGATGTTACATACACCCCCTCTTTTTTTGAACTTCTTCCCGAAGTTGTACAGTATATAAAATGCAGTAATAAAAGTTTTTGACAAGATCTATATGTCTAATCTATCAAACAAGTAAGGAAATTGTTGGCACATATCATATGTGTCCTCCCAGGTAGCTGAGTGTGGACTATAATTGTTACACTAGACCTTGACCTGATCGGCTATTCGACATCGTAGTCGTTGAATGCGATGTTCGAGAATGCGGATTGGCTCCGCTGTGAGTGCACCCTCATCCGACACCTGCAAGGAAATCATGTCAATCACCTATGTAGGATCACTAACATAATGTCTCAAACAGATACATGAAAAACATCGTGCATACGCCTCCAAGAATCATGCAAGGCTAGTCGATAGGCCACGAGTCCTTTCTTTTCCACACTATTGAAGGTCCCACAAACCTAGGAGAGAGTTTAGAACCCTTTCCAAACTTAATCGAACTTTTGTGCGGTTTCACCCGCAAGAAAACTCAATCTCCAACTTCATAATTATGGTCAACACGATGCACATCAACATAACTCTTTTATCGATCTTGCGCTTCTTTAATTCCTTGTCTTATAATTTTCATTTGTTCTTCCATTTCTTAGATTTCTTCTGGTCCTACCAGGACCCTATCCTCAATTCAATCCCAGCTCAATGACATCTGACACGGTCACCCGTAAAGAAAATCAAACGATGTCATCTTAATGATACTTTGATAGTTTTTGTTGTATGTAAATTCTACCAGTGGCAAGAACTATTCCCAATGTTTATGTTGGTCCATTACATACATACGCAACATATATTTCAAAATTTGGTTCGTTATTTATATCTTCCCGTTTGTCTCAGGGTGATGTGATGTACTAAATTTTAGTTGTGTTCCCAAAGCCTCTTGGAAACTGGTCCCAAATCGTCATGTAAACACCGATCCTCGATCGGATATGATCCTTCTTGGTACGCCATGTAATCTCAGAATTTCATTGACAAAAACTCTAGCTATGTCCGGTGCCTGATACTTCATACGTACAGGAATAAAGTGTGCACTCTTCCTCAGAGTGTCAACTACCACGAAAATCGATTCGTGCCTCCTTGTTGTCAGCGACAATCCAAGAATAAAGTCCATTGAAATGACTTCTCATTTCGATTCTGGAATGACATGTGGCTGTAGTAATCATGTCAGATGTCTATGTTCAACCTTCACATGCTGACATTCTAGACATCGCGCCACGTAACTAACTATGTATTCTTTGATTCCTTTCTAGAAGAATAAAGGCTTAAGGTCAGCCTTCATCTTCATGACTCCTAGATGAGCCATGTATACTACTCCATGAGCTTCGCTTAAGATCAAATTTCTCAATTCATCATTAGGCGGTACGTAAATCTTGTTATTATACCTCATCATTCTGTCATCGTTAAATGTATATCCTTTGAACCTTGGTACCATCATGGTGTCTTGTCCAACATTTTCCTTAACCTCTTTGTTCCAGTCATCGTCGATCTGTATAGATAGAATATTTTCTCAAAGATTCTTCTGAAGAGGCATTACCGAGAATATGCATGGTCTCCAACTCAATGCATCCTCCACTCCATTCACCATGCCCTTGATGTACGTAATCTCAAAACCATATTCGCTAAGTAATTTTGACCAATGCCTTTGTCGCGCATTCAAGTCACTCTGCATAAATATATGTTGTAGTCCACAGTGATTTGTCTTTAGTTCAATTTTTTTTCCAATCAGATAGTGTCTCCAAACTCTCAAGGAATATACAATAGATAATAACTCCAAATCATGCGTTTCGTAGTTCTCCTCATGCTTTCTTAATTTCCTTGATATGTAAGCGATCACTCGACTGTATTGCATCAATACTCTGCCTAAAAATTCCTTGGATGCATCCGTGCATACCAAGAATTCCTTGTCTATGTCGGGGACTTTTAGTATCGGTGTTATCATCAACAACTCCTTGAGCCTTTTAAATTCTTCCTCGAATTTCTCGATCCATAAAAACTTATTATTTTTCTTCGACAATTCTGTGATCGGATTTTCTATCTTTGAAAAACCTTCAACGAACCGTCGGTAATATCTTGCTAAACCCATAAGGCTGCGTACTTCTAGTACGTTTGTCGACGCAGGACATTCCATAATAGCCTCTACTTTCATTATATCCACAACTATAACTTCATCGGATATAACGTTCCCTAAGTTATGAATCTTCGATTGGTAGAAGGAGCATTTCGACAGTTTCTTGTATAATTGGTTTTCTCGTAAACACTGCCGTACAAGGCTTAAATGTTCGTCATGTTCTTTTGTCGTCCAAGAATTTATCAGTATGTCATCAATGAATAATTGAACAAACTGGTCCAAGTATTCACGGAATACCTCATTCATCAAACTCATGAATACCCCCGGGGCATTTGTCAGTCCAAATGGTAAAAATGTAAACTCATAGTGTCTGAACCTCGTCTTGAATGCGGTCTTAGGAATATATACCTCTTTAATTCATAACTGGTGATATCTTGATCTCAATTCAATATTTTAAAACATCTTCACGGCTTTCATTTGATCAAACAAGTCATCTATTCCAGGCAACGAATATTGGTTCTTGATCGTCGCCTTGTTGACTTGACGGTAGTCAATACAAAGTCTCCATGACCCATCCTTCCTTCTTATGAAAATAAAAGGCACACCCCAAGGTGACACACTTGGATGTATAAGTCTCAAGTCCGAAAAATCCTTCAATTTCATTTTCAACTCTCGTAACTCAGGCGTTGACATCCAATAAGGAGTTGTCACTATCGGTTCAGTTCCTGGTTTCACGTCGACTGTAAACTCCAACTCTCTTTCAAGTGGAAAACCTAGTAACTCTTTCGGAAACACATCAACAAACTCTCATACCACCAAAAGGTTTTCTAATCCTTTCACCACGCCCCTTTCGTTTAGCGCTAAGATTGCATATAATTGCATCCCTTGTGCATGCTCTTCTATAGCTGTAAGGAAGAAATGAACCTCAAGGACACTCCCTGGTTTCTTCCTACAATCACTCTTCTCTGTCCCAAATATCTCTCAAGCTTAATCATTTCATCTTACAATTGAGTATCGCATCGTGCGATTCCAACCAGTCCATACCGATCACGATGTCATAAGATCTTAAGATCGTGACATATAGGTTTCCCTTTGTTACAAAACCTCTCAAGTTAATGCGACAGCCCATAACCCTTCCTTCAACCTTCTGTTTGGCACCCGAAGCCATTTATATGTACCTAAACTTGTCCTACTCGACTTCATTTACCTTAATTCTCTTTAGCGATGCACTAGAAATAAAATTATTTGTAGCACTGGGATCTATCAAAATACTAAAAGTTTGGTTGGCGATGGTACCTGACATCTCGAGCACAGTGGTCTGGTGCTCGTCTTGGTGGTTATTCATCGCTATGTGAATCCTATGGGCCTTTCCCAAATCTCCAATTGTCGTGTGTCCTGTTGATCCGACCGGTATGGCCTTATCAACCAGATAGTCTCCCTAGTAATGTGGCTCTCCACATGTTTAACACCTGGTCTTTGGTCCAGTACTATTGGTCCCCGAAGTAGAAGTTGTTGGCCTACCAGCCTGAGATCCTGGTCTATTCTGCTAAATAGGCCTAAACTATTGTTGATGCGGGCGACGTTGTTTTCGATGTAGTGGTCCTCTGTAGGGATTCCTCTGTTGAGGAGTCGATCATTGAGGTGTCATGAATGTGGATCATTTCGACGTTTCTCGGTACCCTGATGTATGTATGGCTGGTGTCTGATGTTGCTATGCACCTAATGTCGTTTGCCCAGTCGATCTTGCAGGAGTCCTACCCTGACCTCCGCTCGTCAGCTCTTCCTCAGCTATGAGGGCCTTCTGGACTGCATTGTGCAACGTATGAGGCATTATGATCCTTACTTTCGCACGAATGTTGGAGTTAAGGTCGAACACAAACTTGTTGACCTTCAACTTCTCCATGTTCATATGTGGGGCATACCGAAGTAGCTCCATAAATATGGTCTCATACTCTGACATCGTATGACCACCTCGTCATAAGATGTTGAACTCATTGAGATGGCACTCAATGAATTCCTCTAACAAGTATCTCTCCTGAAACCGCTCCTTGAATAGTTCCCATGAAACTTCTTCGACAACCATGTTTATTTGAGGTAGGAGTGTCTTCCATCATAGGAGAGCGCTCCCCTTCAGCTGAAAGACCATCATGCAGACTTTCATGTTGGAGGTGTAGTCGTGAAGCATGAAGCACATCGCCATGTTCTTTAACCATTCCTCGATGGTTGATCCGTCTGTGGCACCATGAACTCGGGAAACTTCACCTTCTCAAGCTCTCTGTGAATTCTACCACTGCCAACTGGAGCACGTTGTGAACCCTCATTGGGTATAGGAACCCTGGCGTCATCTCTATCTAGTCGGTTAATCAAGGCCTCTGACATCCTTTGAAAGGACCTCATCAAACCGACCACATCCCCCACAACAACATGCTCCTTCCCAATGAATTGTTATTCTCCTTGGGGGTTAGACCCCTATGGCATGGATGCTACTTGGAGGCGTCGCACCTCTTCGCCTAGCACCACGTTGTCTACCTCCACGACGGCCTCTAACCACGGTTATCGTAGGACAATTTCAAATTTTGAATTAGCGATAAATTATTAATAAAATGTTTAATATAGTGGAAGGTATGATGATCCCAAGTCGCAAGATTGAACCCTCTCTGATACCACATGTAACGGCCCCTCCATTACGACAACGAATAACGATGTACAAAGGTAAATATATTGATTTTTTTTTTTTTACATTAGGAAATTAAAATCGTCAGAACATAATTAATAGCATTAAAAGTGACACATCATCGAAATTAATGATGACACAAAGCCAACACATTGACATAAATAATGGTGACACATGATCAACACATAAACATAAATAGTGACACAATTCATCACATCACGATCAACTGAAGCAAATTACTAATAAATAATCAACCATGCCATTGAATATCAAAGAACTACCCGCCCATCCTATCCTGCATGGTTAGGACCTCCAATACACATAAGCAACGCTCAATTCCAAGATTCATCTGATTGACTTTGACCATTTTAGGTCTCAAGACTAGCAATTGTTCTAAGGAACAAGGAGATATCTAAAACCCATAGCCCACTTCTATCCTAAACATCATTACTAGATTCTAATAGTGAGGCATGGAATCACACATAATTAATCTCGTCAACAATAGCATGTAAACAATAACATTGCATCTACGCAAGGAATGAGAAAGGACAATAGGTTAATAACTACATCATTCTATGTTATTTATCTCCCTTAACTAGTAGCGCAACACAATAACAAGTATTATAAGCTTCTATCATTTTCATGGAGGTGCAAGAATAATCTACTTTACTTAATCAAACTTAAAGAAATAAATATGTGCAAGGGGTACAAGGATATTACATAAGAATTAATAAAAGTCACGAGAGCATAAGTACGAACTAGTAATAGATAGAATCTTTCCTGATTATTCATAGAACTTGCCAAGATAGGTTCATTAAGGTCATGCATCAATTATCGTTTGCTTCAAGATTTTGTGGCCAATATCAATTATATAAAGTTCAAGTGTGTTTTCCTTTAATAGAAAGCCTTAAAGAATATAATTAAAATTCAATATCCATTCCCATCCCAATTAAGAATTCTATAAGGATCAAACCTCTCAAAGCAAGTATAAGAATTTAATACTAGAATATAAATCCAAGGGTAAGTATCATATATGATCAACTTCATAGGAATTACTTAAGGGTTTCTATACTACTAGTATCCTTTAAGGACTATAACACTAAATCTTAACAAGCAACACTAAGTATTCAAGCTGTCGCATATCCAATTTAATGACTGAGAGAGAGCCAACCTTATTACGCAATAATAATACTTAAATGCTACTTTATCTAATTATTATAAACCTTAGGAAATTATAAGGAGATCATATCTTCCTAAGCCATATATATGTCAATTTAATGCTTCCTTACACTGCATAACCATTTAAATTATGAAAGTTGGTCAACATCTTATTACTACTGCATAACCATTTAAATTATGAAAGTAGGTCAACATCTTATTACTAATAACCAGGACTTGCACCCACCCTTACATCCATGTATAAACTAAGATGATAATATTATAATAAATATCATAACACTATTTCGACCATTTACATGTCCATTTAAGAAACGAAGGAGAACAACTCATAAATCAGAACCCAAAGGGTACACATGCTAGCTTTCATATCTTGAATATAAGGAGATTTCGAGAAGATCAAACACTCGTCGGGTGGACAATAAACTTTATTTAATAAACGAAAAATTAAGAGGGGAAACTTATTACAAAGAGGAAACCTAAGGAAGGGAACTAGACTACACTGCAATAAGTTTGAGTTTAGTAAATGATGAGTTTGTTTTGATAGGACAACATAGAAAAAGGGTGGGAGCGAACATGGCAGTTTGTCCAGTTAGGCTCCACGGTTCGGTTCTATTCTTCAATTAATAACATTTTTGGTCGAACTAGCCATCATTAAATCCATCATGGTTACTCTTGGTGGCACAATAATGGTTGGTGAGGAATAGGACTCCATCCTTATTTTGCACTCCCCAATAGAACCTCGTGAGCGACCCAATCCATGGCCTACCCTCATAACAACGCATAACCTCTTGGGTGAGAACATGAATTATTCATCACATGACATGGAAAGAGTATCTAGTAGGCATGGATAGGGACACTCCTCCTTCTCTGCCAATGGTGCACATGTCACACCTCCTTCATACAACCTTTACACGTATGTAAGCTAATTGAAATTTTTCATCCATGTATCTATATACATATAGAGACACATATCAAATAGCATTGTCCAAAGTAAATATAAATCATAATAATGTGTTTGCAACATAATATCCAAACTGAGTCATTGGTATTCTAACCCCAACTTGGGTCCATATAACTCGACTCACTCTCGAGTCCATTCACCCATAAGCCCTTCCTGTCAAGCTTGACATAACATCACTAATTTTGCAAAAATATATTATTTCAATCATGCAAATCATGTGTATCCATTATCAAATCAAGTCATAAATCTATGCAGCCAATCATAATATACAATAGCACCAAGTAGGTCTCATTATGTTCATGATTCATCATAATCATGACATCAACATTAATAAAAGATTATGTTGACCAAAACAGTTTCAAACATAAATCTAGTCAAAGTACATCCATCAATGAAGTTAGATCATTCGCTCATCTAGAATGCCCTCAAATAATAATATTAATAATAATATCAAGTATCAATGAGTCTAATCACAACATGGGCATTACATTCTATTATGTTTAATAATATTTATTTTCGTGATCAACAATTATTAGGACTGTCATCTTTACACATGAATAGGATGAAAATTAATGGTGAGTAAAATATTGAATGATGTGCCTTCCTAGGATCAAACCTTAAAATATTCAATCGTAATTGTTAATGGTTATTAGGTTTTAGTTTAGTGGTTGATTAGCAAGGTAGGATCAACCATGGACACCTATATTCAACCATGGTCAACCATGACCAACATCATCACTAAATTAATGATTAGGTGGTTAGTGGGTGCAAACCATTGACATATTAGGGTTACATTCAACCATGGAAACATGGTCAAACATAGTTAACCATAATGAACCATATTTTTCAATGGTCATTAGGTAAATGGGTAATGGTTTTTCAATCAAGTAGAATCAACCTTGGACAACTAAACACAACCATGGTCTACCATGGTTCAACCATTAATTACCACTGGGATAAGAACTAGGGTTTTAGTGATTTAATCGGTTAGTAGCATCAACCATTAGCAACTCTATGCCACCATAATCAACCATAGTTAACCGTCATTAATGGGTTATGGGTCACTTGGTTCGTGGGTATTTTGTGTCAACTATTGACATATCAAGACTATATTCCATTGTTGATGCCAATAGTCAATCATGGTTACGCATAGTCAACCATAGTTAACATTATTTATTAGTGAAAATTATGTTAAGTGTTAATGGTCGGTTAGTGTGTTAGTGTTAATTGTAAACAACAATATGAAACCATGTTCAACCAAAATAAACTATAGTTACTAGGTTAGGTATTAGTGCGTTATTAAGTTAGTAGCATCAACCTTTGACAAATTAGTGCTACATTCAATGACAAAAACCTATAAACAATCAAGCTAAACAATAGTCAACTATAATAAACCATATTTATTAATGGTCATTAGATTAGGGGCCTATCATTAGTTAGTTTGTGGCATACCATCAACCATGGACAACTATATGAAACTATGGTCATCCATGGGAAACCATAATTACTTGGTTAGGGTTTAGGGGTTTAGTGTGAATAAGTAGTGTCAACCATTAACATATTACAAATAAATGCAACCAATGACACCCAATAGTCAAACAAAGTCAACCATAGTCCATCATATTTGTTTGTGGTCAATTAGTGTGGTAATGTTAAGCATGGTCAAGTGTACATTCAATAATGGACACAAAAACCAACCATATTTGTCATTTGGATTTATTTATTTTTGTTCTTGTCTAGACATATTTGTGGATGTTATTCTAACCAAAATAAGGTATAAACACATCCTTATCAACATTGAAAGAAAAGAATATTCAAATTTTATTTTATTTTTATGTTAATGTCAATGGTGATGATTTCCCTAATGACAACACTATAAATGTCTAAAAAATCAATGCAATTGTGTAAATTAAGCTACACTAAATTAAAGGGTATGGATGATAGAGTGACATAGGGTGGGGAAAATGCAAAAATATGGAAGGGATAAATCTCAAGGACCATTTGAATCCTTGGTGCAAAACTTGTGAACCATGATGTTATGAACAAGTGTCCTCACAACCATATGCTCAAACAACAACAAGACATCTAAGTTAGCCTGAGTGTTGTAAACATCGATAAAAGTGTGACCCTCAGGGGGGAACTCACCATGGTGTGTAATGTGAGTGGGAGTGTTGGACACTGCCATACTAAACACTTCAAAATTCTTAATCTCTCTGTTATCACCCCATAAATTATGGGAATCAGTCTTCTGACTAATATGTATCTATTTGGCATCTCTCCGGGTGACGAAGCATAGCTCAGGTGATTCCGCTTTCCTCCCTCCATTCTTTTCACTCGACCCTCCATCACCCTGCTGCATCCTTCGTACACACTGCATCCTCTCCCCCTTGTCTTTCGTCAGCCTCCATTATCCCGCCTTTCCATCCCTGCACAAATGGACTTAGGATGAACAAAAAGTTTTAATAAAGATTAGTCTAGGTTAAATTTGATTAATAAGTGACTATTTAATAATTG
>SNQJ01S0011036.1:46093-75669 GCA_010110895.2 Picea sitchensis
GTCCTAACCCGCACATAGGTAGAACAATATATTCGGATGTAATAAAGGTCAATATTAATAAGGCCTTGCAATAAAATAGAATAAGTCGAATGTAAGAAGACCTAATAGAAGCTTCCGCTTCTAGAAGCATCTTCCTCTAGATGCTTCTTTTGATAGACATATTTAGTATAAATAAGAGTAGAGGGTATGAGAACCCTAGCTTGGATATTATTGTAATAGAGTTCTGCTCGACTGGAGGTTGCCCCCTCGAAGAGGCCCGTGAACATTGCTCTCAGAATCAAAGTGCTATCTCTGTTGTTATTTTGATATCATTTCAGTGTTATTGTGGTGATTGTTCTGGTTATATTGCTGTTATTCTGCCATTTCTATCATTTTATTTTTGTTCTGCATACTTTTTATATCTGGTATATTACAGCCTCAAAATTCAAAGGTCTCAAAACTCGACGCAATGGTTACCATGACGAAGAGCTCGACAAGATCTTTCTGATGCCGCTTGAATGGGTCAAAATGGACATCGTATGAGAAAGATATCGCATTATGAAGTTTTTGTCAAACATGACAAAAAGAAGGATAGAGGTGACACGTGGCAATCCCACAGGAGGACATGTGGTAATCGTATAGGACACTGACATGCTGAGCAGTGGACACATGGTAGAGGCAGGTGATGTGGCAGTTGAGTCGACAGGTGATGTGGCAGTCCAGTTGGTGGGTGACGTGATTGGTGACGTGGACCAATTAGAGGCTGCCACATGGCAGCCTCCAATTGGCCAAGAAGGTTCTATACCCAAATTGGCAAAGGGGTGGTCAGTTGGGATCAAATCCCTGACCTCCTGGCTATGGATGAACAACTTAACCAACAAGCCAACAATGAGACTTGGTAAATATCGTTGAACGTTCTATAGTTAAAGCCATATATAGTTAATCTGTTGGCCAATGTGCCAAGCCTTTGTTGCTTGGCGGATTAACCAAGCTCTTTTGTTTTGATTTGGCAATATTACATATCAACGAAAATCCCAAAGCCTGCGGGCTCGACCCCGGGTTAGTTTTGTTTGAAAGTTTTAAAACAAGCCCAAACACTGGTACGTCGAGCACCTTCCATTGAAGAAAGAATGCGAGAATAATTCTTTTAAGGACGCATTCATTTTGTATAAGTTTTGGTATATCAATTCTTTTATCCCTCTTAGTGGATTGTAAAGAGGAGAGAGATAATTCGAGAGGCTTTTGGAGGCCATTGTGCTGCAGTAGAGTAGTGAACCAACTATCGAGATTGAAGATATTGATGTAATTTGCTCATTTGCATCATAATTGAAGAGGCCACTCCACTGGAAGCGGACTGGGTGACGTAGCCCACACTGGGTGAACTCCGTTATCAATCTCGTTGTGTCATTCTTATTTCTTTGCTGCTTTTTATTTTTGCTCATAGTCTCTTTATGTGTTTTACTTGTCTTGGTTTTCACACTCTTTAAGCAATCAAGTCATTTATTAGCTAATTAAAGATCCGGATCACCGAGGATTAGGTTTCCCTTGGCCTTGAGAAGCTTGTGGTTCCTATGTGGTTCCTCAATTCTTGCCTCTGTTTTTTCTTCCTAGTAATATCAAGAATTGAGTTCTTTGCAACAAGGACAACATCTGGGGGAGTTGCAGGGCAAATTTCCTCTTCATGTCCTGGGACTTTGGCAAGGTGGTATTTCAAGCTGTTGATTCCACCATACATTTCCTTTCCACATAGCTTGCAACTCAACTTTGTTCTATTATGATCCACTTGTTCACCATACTCCCACATTGGATCCATTTTGTTGAGCACTGATTAAATGATAAATCTTTAAAATTTAAACCTATGGCACAAAACAAATGGGGAAATTCAAAATCCAGATCCATAAATTTCAAAACACTTAAACTTTAAAGAATGTTGCAATTAAACTATCATAGCTACATAAGTGTTAAATCTGCCATTAAAAATGGCAAGAAGAGGAAAATCTAATGGACATTGCAAACCCTTTGCCAAATCTTGAAAAACAAAGAAAAGAAAGGCATAAATTTTTCTACATACCTAGGAATATGGATATGGTAGATTGGACTAGATCCCCACTCTACAAATGCTTAGTTGACGGCAGTGAAAACTATGAATTTCCCCTTGTTTGCTTGATGGAAAATGGTCACAATACCCTAAGAGCTCAATCCCCCTTAGCACCATTTGCAAAATGAGAGAAAATAAACCCAAAATTGCAAGTTAAAGGTGAAAAAACTGGAACAAAATGCAGCAGAGCGATAATTTCCTTCGACTCGCCATATTATTGGAAATTATCGTAAATACTGCTATATATTCCAGCAATATTATCGCCGAGGGTCGGTTTGGCGATATTATTGCGATAATTTCGATAATATCGCAATACGTGCAACACTGATTGAAAGTCAAATCAAATTTGAAGCCTTGGTCTTTCTAATTCAGAGAAGGCTTCATAACATCCAAGGCCTTCCAAATGCCTAGGGCAATAAAAGTCCCTTTCACCTTGACATTAGTCGTGGTAATAATGAGAGTTTGCAAATTCATGTTCGACTGTGATTCTTGCCTAGGGGGCTCCTTGGTCAATGCAATTTCGTAGAAGTACCTTCTAGGCTTCATTCATAGCGCATTCAACACATAAGACCCGGGCTTGAGCAGGGGGTCTCATAATTTCGATGTCCCTATTCTCTGGGAGTGCAACAGAGGTATTAGTTAATGCAATGGAAGACCTTGCCTTTCACCATATTCAGCTAGAGAAAGCATGAAGTCATTGATAGGCATTGACAGATATAACCCAAGGAATTATAGAGATGGGCGGGTGCTAGAATCTTGATATAAATTTGAAACTTTGAGACCAAATCCATAGGCTTGGTTAGCTGTTTCCCAATTTATTCCCACTCACTGGATAACCATGTCCTAGATATCCCTTTGTGAGGCCTGAAAAGTGAAAAGGATTCCAAGAAACTTAAAGATATGGCCTGATTGAATCTGTGACCAAACCTTCTCAGTTAATCATTGAAGGAGGTCTTGGGGATTTTCTTTGTAGCATTGGGTCTTGGTCATCTACATGAATTTTCTATCCTATATGGATTTCTCTTCCCTATCCTATCTGGATTGGATGTTTTAATAGTTATGGAACAAGTCTGTTTGTAACATTGTTATCAGACTTCGTATGATCCTGTCCTTTGGTCTTACATTTTTCAGAGTTAATCTGAAACCTGGCCTTTTCCCTTTTAATCTAGAATAAATTTATTTGGTATTATCAGGGCCAGTCGGTCCAAACCCTTCAGTCCCCGAATTGGTGGCTAAATCAGATTGGGAGGCTGGTTTTGTACTCAACTAGCTGGTTTAGACTGGTTCTCATTGTGAATTGGTCTGCAGGACCAATGCCATTTTTGGTGGGGTTGTTAGCCTCATAATCCTAAAGTTCTATAGTCTAAGTATTTTCTAGAATAAATGTTTTTAGAAAATTAGTTTATTCTAGTTTGTTAGTATAAGGACACCTAGCTTCTATGTAAAGGAGACCTATCATACTCATGTGATTATGTGATTGGTTGTTCTCCTAGTTTTTAGTTTAGAGTTGAGCTATATATACAAGCTCCTTCTTCAAGTGAGGTTAACAAGTTGATTATGAGTCCTCACTTCAGATTGTTATCACTTTTTCCTTATCAATAAAATTACGTGTCTGAGGACACTTTGTCAACATGGTATCAGAGCCATGGTGAAATGGTGATGGAAGGATTGGTGATGGATTGAGGAAGCAAGGAAGTCTCCACAACATCATCCATGATCTCTACAAATTCAAGGACATCAGTACTAAAGTATTTCTGTTATTAATTCAATAAGGAAAAGGTTATTTTGATTACAACACTTGTTTTTTGAAAATTTTGATAAGATAAATCATCATTTTCAACAGTTAAAAGTTTTTATATCAGATCTATTATTTCTTTGTTCTCGTTCGAGATTATTTTCTGATCAGATCTACTTTGTTTATGAAGTAGACCAGTTGTAATCCAAGTAGAGGGCTCTTTTTTTGGTTGTAGAAATTGTTTCAGATCTATGTAAATCTGGAAATTTGGTTTTGTGAATTTAAAAAAAAAAAATGTAGCTCTAGCCATCATAGATCATAGATCTAGTATCATAGATCTGGAATCATAGATCTGGAATTAGAGATCTGGTATCATTTGTTGGCGGATTTGGTATTTGGTGCAAATCCAAGGTTGGGTGCAAAGACTTGGAGGTGGCCAAGATGCTAGACAGGGAAAACTTCCAATTCAACGTACTCCATTCAACGACTTCCTGCCAAGAAATTGAATCTTTCAAAACGATTTTCAGTATTTCCTGAAAACTCACCCATCAAAACGCAACCCAAGCGAGAATCATACGCAACTATCTCTTTTGGTGCGATCTGGTAACAAGTGTAATATCTTGGAACTCTCTTTTGATCTAGAAGCTGGCGCAACAACTGAGTATCATAATTTACAGTGGGAGGAGACACCAAATTACGCGTAGCCACTTGAGGGCAACGACGGGGCGGAAAGCGGAATCGATGGGTGCTTCACATTCAGCTGCTCAAGTGCCGGTTGTTGGGGTTTCAAGTGAGAAGAAAAAAAAAGGCTGTTTGGCATTGAGCTCTTAGTAGCACTTGGAGCAAAAGTTCATGGTGGCCGCGCTCCCGAAGAAGCTGTAGTTGTTCAAGCAGTGGATGGGCCCCTTTGGCTCTTGCTGTCCACTCCCTTCCTCTTGCATTTTCGAGCTCTCCTGTGACGCCATTTTTCAGATGCTGCTACTGTAAGTCCGAGTCCGAAGGTGCAAAAAGAAGGAACACCCTGAGATAACTCCTGTTGAACCGAGCCGAGCCGAGCCCTGCCCTCAACCCTCCTCTTGCGCGAACGATTTCACCAGAGACCCCAGGCAGAAGAAGAAGAAGAAAAGATTTGGCAAACCCTGCGCGAACAATTTCACCAGAGATCACGCCCTCCACGATCTGCCTTCCATGCTGTTCTTAGCTGGTAGTTCCGTCAGATCTGAGGCGCACTCTCACACCAACAATCTGAAAATTGCTTGGTATCAATTGCTTCTTGCAGCGTGAAAATTGCTTCTTGCAACCTTTCCTGATGGTGGTCGGTTCACTCTGCAGCGAATCATAGTGGGCGAAGTGGAGTTCTCTTGAAACTAAGTGGTTGTCCTGGGCATTAATCGCAGAAGAAAGGAGAACCTTGAAACCTCATCCATTAGTTTCAAGCATTAAAATTAGAAGGTTTGAAAGAAGAGTTTCAAGCACTAAAATAGAAGAAAGAAGGCGCGTTCTTCAACATCGATTCGCTTATCCATTTACTGAGCGAACCTCTTCGAAAATTCACTTATCGATTTATTCCATTTTTTTTTTCGCTCCAAAATCATCTCAAAATTCTTTTTGTTAAACGATTCTTTGGGTTGGGATGAATGGAAGTTTAATGCTGAAATAACTGGTTTCCTTGGTAATGATATTAAAAAGAAACATTGCTTGCATATGAGACATATTATGCACAACCTTTTAGAAATTTCTTTTAAGTGGAATACCTAGAGTGACTTGATGTTTATGCTATAAGGTTTGAAATTTTAAATATCATATGCTTTAAAACATTAACATAAAGTACTACTTTATGTATTGTTTTTTTTTTAATATGAGTGGAGTGATAAGGAGGTTTTTGGAACTTTGTATTGAGGAATTTTGCATTGAGGAACTTCAAGGGGGTGTACTTCTTCCATTTGTAAAGATTACAAGTGTTGTAAAAGGGGTCTAATTTTTGAAAGTTTTTTGATTGTAACCGTGAAGCTCAGAAGTTGAGAAGAGTCCAGTGAAATACTCTCTCAAACTTCTTTTTTTCAACGAGACTTTAAAGGGTCAAGGCCAAGCCCTCAAATGTGCTCTTTTTGCGTGGATAGTGTATGCTTTCTTTTTGGTGCCTTGTGTCTCTCTTTTGGAGTATTGTGGATTATTCACTTGCAATCTTGCAATAAACATCATGTCTAAATTAATCAATTTATTCACAAAATTAGATAAGTTAGATGGACCCAAGAATTACAAATCTTGGAGTCGGCACATGCATAACACTTTGATCTATAATGAATTATGGCGTGATATTTGTGATGGTGATACTGCTCCAACTAAGCCAACCGACGCTACTTCTTTAGCTAAATGGAATTTAAAAGATAAAAAAAACTTGCTTTGCTGCGCTCTTCTGTAACTGGACACATGTTTGTACATATTGAGAATTCCAAAGATGCATGGTCTGCTTGGAATCTGTTCAAGAAGCTTTTTGATACTCCTGCTGCATCTCATAGAGTTGATCTACAAATGAAATTGCTTAAACAAAGATTATTAGATAATGGTGATGTACTAGAATACATTTCAAGAATTAAGAACATTCATCAGGAAATCATCAAAGGTTGTTTTCCTAAACTTGAAGATAGTTTTCTAGTCTCCATTGTGATAAATGGCTTGCCTCTTTCTTATAAGCATTTTCTTGAGACTTTTTAAATAACTGATAAGTTATCAACTCAAACTTTTGATTCACTTAGTGACTTATTGGCTCAACATAGTAAATCTTTTGGAAAACAAAAACAATCAGGAGAAGATCTTCTTTTCACAAAAGTTGAATGTTTTAAAGGAAGAGGAAAATCAAATTTTGGAAATTTTCAGAATCAGTCTTCTAATCGAGGCCGTGGCAGAGGTCGTGGTCAAGATAGAGGTCGTAGCAATTTTCATCAACAAAATTTTCAAAGTAATCCTCACAATAATAATGCACAGTCAAGAAGAGGCATAAATTTCAGTCAAGTAAGATGTAAAATATGTTTAAAGATGGGTCATTATGCATCAAATTGTCTTACAAGCAATGATCAATTGCCAAAGTTTAAGTAGACATCAAATTCAAATTCTCAACAATCAGCTCAATATGCAGAGGATCAAGATTACTAGGATGATCAATATGAATATGTTTTTTCAGCAGTTTAGCAAGAAGATTCATTTGAAAATGATTGGATATTGGACACAAGGGCTACTCAGCATATGACTTATCGCAGAGACTATTTTTTGAATTGTCAAGATGTTCAACTAAATCCCATTTATTTCGCTAATGATACAACTCATATACCTCAAGGAAAAGGTTCAGTGAAAGTCTTTGTCCCTGGAATTGGTGAAAAATGGATTTCAAATGTTTGGTATGTACCAACTTTTAAGAAAAAATTGTTATGCTTAGTCACAATCAGACAAGCTGGACATCGAATCGTCATGCAAGATGGTTTGGTGAAGATTAAGTCAGAGAAGGATAACTTGAAAACAATAATGACAGGATATGAAGATGGGAAGTTACTAAGAATGAATGGGAAAGTTATCCAAAGAAAGGAAGAGTTTGCAACAACAGTGGATTCCGAAATGTCTTCATTCAGATTATGGCATTTTCGATTTGGTCACTTAAACTTTGATACTCTCTTGAAACTTAAGTCCCAAGATTTGGTAAAGGGTTTGCCAACTTTCAAGAAAGAAAATTCCTAGTGTGAAGCTTGTATTTTTGGCAAGCAAAAGCGAGAAGCTTTTCCAACTAGCTCATGGCGAGCAACAAAGTATTTGGAGTTGATTCACAGTGATATATGTGGTTCAATGGAATCTTCTTTCGGTGGATGTCGATACTTTATATTGTTCATTGATGACTACACTAGAATGACATGGGTGTACTTTTTAAAGGCAAAGTCTGAAGCTTTTGAAAAGTTTGTAAATTTTCAACACATGGTTGAAAATGAAACTAGAGAAAAGGTTGCTTCTTTGAGAACAGATAATGGAGGAGAATTCACTTCAACTGAATTCAATGATTATTGTTGAAACAATGGAATTAAGAGGCAACGGACAAATTCCTACACTCCACAACATAATGGATTCACTGAAAGGATGAATAGAACTCTCATGGGTATGGCAAGATCTATGATGTAGTTTAAAGGGTTGAGCACAAAATATTGGGCTGAAGCAGTCCATAATGCAGTTTATCTCAGAAAACGATCACCTACATCAGCTTTAGATGGACAAACACCTTATGAAGCTTGGTACGGTTTTAAACCCAAGGTAAATCATCTTAGGGTTTTTGGCTCAACTTGTTATGCTTTAGTTCCTAAGGAAAAGAGGACTAAATTAGAAAACCGAAGTATGAAGTGTACCTTCATTGGATACTCTGATGAAAAGAAAGGGTATAGGTTGCTTTCCGATGGAAAATTCATTGTTAGTAGAGATGTAATTTTTGATGAAACTGAAAGCAACAGTTTAGATGAGATTAATCATCTCCTTAGTCGTTTAGAGAAGAAAAACACTAAGGGTAAAGGTAAGAAGAACAAGTCAAAGAAAACATTTTGGTTTGAAAAAGACTTTGTTTCTCCAAAAGACATCTCTTTATCAAAAAGTTCTTTTGATTCATCTGATAATGAAACTACAAAACACTCTTATGATACTGAATCATCAAAAGAATCTTCTCGAACCTCAGATATTTCAGATGAAAGAAGAGCCTCATTCAGATCCACAATCCCCTCAACATAAGAAGCCAAAGTGGGCTTGTTGCCGTCCTAATACACACTTGCAAATGTGGACAAAGTCTCAATCCACTTAGTGTGTCTTTGGAGGTAGAATGCCTAAGTTCAAGCCCACTGTCACTTCGACTTGAACTTCTTCCGTTTAGGCTTACTCCTAGGGAAGCCAAGGGGGGTAGATGCTAGTTACTATGTGAGTTATTAAGTGAAATCTAGGAGTTAATTTTAATTTGTTAAAGCCAAGGGGGATACTAGCCTATATGAGAGGCAACAATGCAAATGAAAACTTTCAATGAAATGCAACCCTTTCCCTAAGTCAACTAAGACTAGTGCCTAAGGTTGGGCAATGGGGTCAACTAAGTTACACAAAGATCTAAAAACCAAGTAAAAAGAATAACTTTACAAAACTTTACAATTAGATTAGATACAAAAGAATTGAAACAACTATCAACACAATAAAGAATATCTAGATGCTACAACAATATACAAGATGCAATTATCTACAAATGAAAAGAACAAACGCTTGTTAGATCTATGATACTAGTAGAGCAATGATTGAACCAACTTATAATTGATTTTGCAGGAATAGAAAGAGATAGATCAAGATTGCATCCACAACAAACACAACTCAAACCCAAGCTTGAAGTGCCCTAAAGAGAGGTTTGCAACTTCAAGGGGGGTTGCTCCAAAAGACCAATGCACAACTTAAGAGGAGACAAGACAATGAGCGAAAGCCACCAATGGGCACAAGTGTGCAACTTAGAGGAAGATAAAACTTTGAAAGAAAAGCCTCCATGGGCACTAGTGCGCAACTTCTAAGCTCAACTACTCAACCACCACAAGATGCTCAATTACAGTACTTGAAAGATAACTTGAAATGAAAATTGCAGAAAGAAAAGAGCATGAACCACTTAGAATGAATTATGCAGTTAAACCATAGGTCGTGTAGGTAAATTTTAGAGTTGAATTAGCTGGAGTGAAATTGCAATCCTAGACTAGGTGACTTCCCCAAAACTCCCACTGCTTTGGCCAAAAGGATTGCTGGGTGCTCAATAAGCAAGGCAAACAAGGCCTTACCCTAGCTCCACAGGTCAACTCAGGAAACTTGGGCGCTCAATGAGGGGGACACCTAGTGCCGTGAGATCATCCCTGATCTAGCACCTCAAGTAGCCTCCACAAACCCCTTGTTTGATGGCGAAAGTTGCAACAGTTGAGGGTGATCTAATTAAGCTAAGTAGATTGATTCCCTAGAGCCTAAGATAGATTGATTTAACAATTAAAGATTGCTTGAGTTGAATTCTTGAAAGAAAGGAAATGACAAGTGTTTGAAAGAAATGTACAAGAAAACAGATTATGCCTCCATGGGCTTAAACAAGATAGCAAATGAAATTAAGTGCTTCTAAACCATTAAGATATCACATGAACTTGAAAGAGAAATTAGAAGCATAAACCATCAACTATCTACCTAGCCTTACGATACTGCATGGGTGGCAAAGCCAATCCTCTTTATAGGGTGTAGGCAAACAAATAATGAAATGAAATAACTTAAAATCAAACTAATCTACTTGCAACATCAACAAAGACACAAGATGGAGGACAAACCTACCGGTTTTGTGTCCAAGTGGGTGAAAATGAAAGCATGAAAGAAATAACTTGACTTGGAAAGTAAATAAACAAATCCTAGTCACACAACCTTGCCTTAAGGACAAGTGGGGCAAACTTAAAAAGAAAATACAATGCTGAAATAAAATTAATTACTAGCCTTACGATTTTGCATGGGTGGCTAGGCCAATCCACTATGCAAGGTGTAGGGAAAGAAAAACAAAAAACGCAGAAATTTAATTCTTTAGAGAAGTGCAAGCCCAAGAGACTCTCTTTGGTCTTGTTTACAATAGAAGAAGAAAAGAGAAAAGTTGGGAAGGTAGTACCCCAACTTAGGAGGCTTCTCTTGGACGTTTTAGGGCCCCAAATTGGATTTAGCTCCTCCTTTTTGGTGCAGACCTGCAACAAATCAGCAAACAAAACTCGCTGGAAAAGCTGCAAAAAGACCAAAAAAACTTGGGAAAATTTCTGTTAAACAAACCAGAAATTTTCTGTGTAAAAATCAGGAAGTAAAATAGATTTAGATGAACTATTCAAAGTTCAAACATGCTAGAATGCCAAAAACAATATGGAAATGTACAAAAATACAAAACAAAAATAGTTAGAGGTTGTAAGTGGGTGAAATGAAAGATTTCCAGATCTGAAATCTTCACACAAAACTCCTAGGTAATCCTGCAAATCTTGGACACAAAGCTACATAAACCAAGAAGATGTGAATAGATCTAAGTAGTAAAACAAAACACTTTGCAATACTCAAATAAAAACTCACTAGATCTATGATAAGACTATCACAAATCTATCCAAGCAAACTACTTTGCTTGTAATTCCTACTCTAGATCTATAAGCTAAGCATGCACAAGAACAATAAACAAGAACAAGATCACCTCAATATTTGATAGATGACACCAAGAAGATTCTCAACACCATGGATCCTCCAAAGATTTCTTTATTCACCACAAAAGGTTGCTGCAAATACT
Organism: Picea sitchensis; assembly: GCA_010110895.2. NCBI lineage: Eukaryota > Viridiplantae > Streptophyta > Pinopsida > Pinales > Pinaceae > Picea > Picea sitchensis. The sequence goes on from SNQJ01S0011036.1 coordinate 57,230, forward strand.
TGCAACAAGCTTTACACAAGAGCAAGAGCAAATGGGAGAAAGAGAGAAGAGTGGGAGAGGAGAGATTTTGGCATAGTAACAATAAACTGAGAATAGATTTGAAATGAGGGAGGGGAGGCCTTCTTTTATACTTGGGAGCCAAGAGTGACCCCTCTTGGATGCTCTCCAAGTGTCATTCAATTAAGAGAGATTGAACATCTCAAGGAGGGGCACAACTCTAGGGTTTTGGTGGATGAGTGAGGGGGTAATGGAACACCTTTTTGACATGGTCCAACATGAGATTTGACCAAGGGGGGCGCACTTAGGGAGAAAGGGGGTTTTTCCCTTTAATTTTTCAATTAGCATGATTTTCTCACCAAGGGGGGCGCAACTTCCCTGGGGGTTTGATGGAGTGAGGTGATGGCTAGGTGAGGGGGTGAAATAAAGTTAGGAGAGGTGTTTCACTAACTTAGGAAATGGGTTAGGCATCTTCTCCCACTCTTTCTCTAACCTTTTTGCTCACTTTTTACAAAAATTGACATTTTGACTTTGTTAATTAAGCAATTAAATTGTTGACTCAAGATTGACTTGGATTCCTCATGGACAATGACCTAACAAAACTTGTCCAATTGATTTGAAACTTGGTTTAAGGGTGTAGGGGGTCTCATTCCATTTTTTTTGAGTACTCACACCCCTATCAAAAATCCCAAGGACCTAGTTTTTACATTTTTAATAAAATATAATTAAAATTACCATTAATTGGGTAATTTAAAAAAAAAATAAAAAATTTACTTAGATTCGATGGAATTCCCAAGAATCTAGGAGATGTCTAACATGGTCATATAAAATATTCCTAGACCCTAGTCACCCATTGGGCTCGATCATTAGAACCCCTTTCACCACTTTGGAGAATTATTTGTGGGAGTGAAAAATTCAAGGGTAATTAAAAAGGCTGGTTAGGACAAATTAATTACCTGAGGAAAAAAAAACTCGATGAAAAGACTTCCCTAATGATAAATTCCTAGGCAACTAACCTACAATATGATCCATGTAGACCCATTACATTATTATCCCACGCAGGGGAGTGGAAATTCCAATTATAAAATGAAGTGCTGAGGCCAAAATTGCCCTGTAGAACCAGTAAGTCTTCAAACTTGTTGCACCATCAAGTACATAGCTTCATGGCACATGGAGTTGACCCCCTAGTTGATATAGGTGGTCAACATCTGGCTCCACATGGGGACGTGTGTTTGATCTTTTCTTTGGGAAGGAGAGCACACGAGAACTTCAAAATCTACAAAACAGAGTGCTCACCAATACCCAACATAAATACACGTATAAAATGAATAAATAAAATGCTATAAACAATAATCACATAAATGAAATTACTATTGTACAACAATTATAGAATGAAACTATGATACAATGAATAATCTAAGTAACATAATTACATAATGAAATAAACTATGATACAATGAATAATCTAAGTAACATAATTACATAATGAAATAAAACAATACAAAACTGAAAGTGAAGGAGAAGGGTTAGAGATATGTTACAAAGGGTGTCCCTTTGGACACCAAGTTGCCCATCATTCGAAGAAGAGTTTGAGCTGCTGCCCATTCCTTGGAATGTTAATGGGCTCACCATCCAAATCGCTGAGATGGAAAGAATTAGGACTTGCTATTTCCCAGATCACATATCGACCCAACCACAAACTGTCAAATTTGCCATGTTTTTCTGGTTTCTCTCTGCCTTTATCCCATAACAACACTGTATCCCTAACTATGAAGTCCCTTGCCTCGCTGACTTATCAAAAGCTTTCTTAACCTTAATCCAATTTCTGTAATTATGATCATAAGCCTTTCTTCTGTTTTCATCTAACTCTATTATCTGATTGGCCCTGTTCTGAACTGCATCCTGTTCTGTAGAAAAATCCTGAACCAAACCATAAGTTGGAAGCCTAAGGTGCACTGGCAACCTAGCCTCCAAACCATACACTAACTCAAAAGGATTTTTCCCCGTTGCTGCTTTATTAGTAATTATGTCAGCCCATAATGCATGTTTAATCTTGCTATCCCAAGATCTTTTGTTTTCTCCAACAATTTTCTTAACTATGGTCATTAAATTTTTATTACTTGAGTCAATTTGACCATTTCCTTGGGGACAATAATCTGATACATTTAGCAAGATAATACCATATTTAAAGCAAAAGGAAGACATTTCTGCCGAACAAGAGGCCTTAGCATTATCTGTCACTATTTTTGAAGGCACCCCAAATCTAGTTATAATCCTATCTTCAAGGAAATCCATAACAACCTTTTCAGTTGTTGACTTTGTGGGAATGGCTTCAACCCATTTGGTGAAGTAATTTGTAGCTGTTATAACCCATGAATAACCATTACTTGAATTATCTTTGAACTTTCCAATGAAGTCCAAACCCCACTGCTGAAAATGTGCTTCAACCACTACTGGCTGTAAGGGGAGGGCGACTAACTTTTGCTTTCTTGTGAAAAGTTGACAAGGCTCACATTTTCTTACAAACTGATGCACATCTGAAAAAATTGTGGGCCAATAATATCCCGCTCTGAGGATTTTGTGTGTTGTAGTTTTAGCTGCAAAGTGTCCACCACAAAATCTAGCATGGAATTCATCCACTAGTTTCTTAGATTCAACTTCATCCACACATCTAAGGATAATTCCATCAGGTTTTCTCCATCCTAACCCATCCCTAGTGAGGACATACTTAGAAGATTTTAACCTCAAAGCCCTTTTCTTATGACCCACTAGATGACTTGGACATGTGAGATTCTTAAGATAGAAGATAATATTTGCATACCACTCAACCTGTTCAAGCTTCAATAAATTAGGGGAAAACTCTTGATTATTGTTCTGACAAATCATACCCAATGCCCTTTCATTCCCTTCAGTTAACATTTTGGCTAAACCTTGTCCCTTAACTAATTCGGTGGGTTTGATTTGCAAATCATATTCTTGGATTTTAGCAATCCATCTATCCCTTGAGCCTAATCCTTCTGATTGAGATAACACATCTTTAACTACTGAATTAGGCACATAACCAATTACCTTGGAATATCTGATGAAGACTCTAAAATGTTTAAGTGACTTCACCAAGGCATATGCTTGTTTCTCAAACACATGATACTTTAATTCTGCATTTTGCAAGGCCCTACTCATATATGCAATGGGTTGATCATGGCCTTGATCATTTTTCTGAAGCAATACACCAGCAATAGTATCTTCAGAAGCAAAAGAGAAAATCTGAAAGTCCTTAGAATAATCTGGACTAATGAGGACGGGAGTTTCAGATATGGCAGTTTTAATATCCCGAAATGCTTTCTTACTTTCATCATTCCATTCAAATTTAACATCCTTCATAAGAAACTTTTATATATAGGTTTCACAATTTCTGCATAATTAGGAATGACCCTATGGACAAAATTTGTTTGGCGTAAGAAGGATTGGAGAGCTTTCTTAGAAATAGGCAAAGGTACCTTCCCAATTGTCTCAACTCTCTTTGGGTCTAACTTGACCACATCTTTTGAAATTATATGGCCCAAGAGTTTACCTTCTATCACCCCAAAAACTGACTTAGCAGGATTCAAGGAAATTCCAAACTCTCCGCACCTTTCAAAAACCTGTTTGTCCCATCTTCAGGGATCCCATACACCCAAAATGGATCCAAAGGTCGACATATTTTTTGATGAAATTGACAGCTTCAAAATTCAACCCTAAGGCACAAAAAAACAAGAAAACGATATTAAACCCCACTAGAAAAAAATAACAGCCCATTGGTAAAAAAATCAGACCTCTAGATTAGATTATTAGCAATGAAAAATGAGAATAAGAGGGTGGAGAAAAAATTAACAGCAAGGCTCAAGCTTGCTGTCCCATTAAAAAAAAACATTACATTGTTTTATGGGCATGAAAATCATGGCAAAATGACCAAAAAAAAACCAAAACGTAGGCAAGCAAAGAGACAAGCAAACTTGCAAAAATCTATGGAAAAAAAGCATTGACATGGAGGGATTTAGAATCTAGATACATACTTATGAATGGAAGATTCAACACCGGTTGGAAAATGAAATTGAACCCTTGCTCCACTTAGAAATCCTTGATGGTGACGATGATGGTTGTTAAGTTGCCTCCACAATGATTGAGGAAGACCACAAACCCTTCTCCTTCCTTCTCCACAAGAAAACAAGTCAAATGAGCAAAAGAAAAACCAAAAAATCGCTTTATCCCCGCGGGTTCCCTGCGTCCCACGACTTTTTCCATCGACTTGCGAATTTTTCGAAAATATCGCCGACTTTTAGTAAAAATCGCGACTTTTTGAAAACTGAAAAAATCGCGATTTTTTGAAGGCGATTTTTTGGCTGGGGGAAAAAGTCGCGAAAATTTGCCGATTTTTTCAACACTGCTTTTAGTAACTTGATAATTTCGTTTCTTTCTTCTATAGGGGTGCTTTTACCTACTTTCACCATCCTAGGCTCTTTATCATTTCCTATCTTGACCTCCAAGTGGTCACATGGTTTTGTATCTGATTCCTCCTTATGCTTGTGGCCATCTTGTCTATCAAATATCCTTTCTTGTGCAATAAGGCGCTTAGGAACTGGATTAACCTTATTGTCATTTTTTGTATAATTACAACCCTCCTCTTTCTCATTGACATGAAACTCAGAAAATTGATGTATTTGAGTCAAGAATCTAACAACCTGTTTATCATCATAATTTTTTTGCCAATGATCCATATTATCTAGAACTGATGGTCTAAAAATAACTTCCACTGAAATATTTTCTTTAATCAAATCATGGGAAAGTTGAAGTGTGGAAGCAACTACAACTAGCTCATCTGCCTTAGAATTTTGTTCCTTAGGAATTGCAATAAGATTCAAAGCATCAAGATCTTCAATGGAGTCCCATATTGCATTCCTATATTTTTTCAATCTTTCTGACTTGCAAGCAAATTTATTCTTAAGTTGTTGAATGACTAAATTTGAGTCTCCTTTGATATTCAAACATTTGACACCCATGTCTTTGCAAACCTCTAAACCAATCAACAAAGCCTCATATTCAACCACATTATTAGTTGCATCAAAGTCCAATCTATAAGCAAATTTAAATTCTTGACCATTTGGAGATTGAATGATTATTCCAACACCTCTTCCAGCTCTAGAAAAAACACCATCAAAATGCATATACCAAATCTCCTTAACTCTATCTTCTTTAATTTCTTCTTCTAAGGGTACTAGAGTTAGATAAGATTAGTTACCAAGATCATCCTCTCAATACTTTAACTCATTTCTAGGATTTCTTGGGCCTTCAACATGATACCTCCTTTCCAATTCTCTATTCAACTTAAAAGTATTTCTATCTGGAGTAGGGATGCTAGCATAAGTTAAATCCATTTGTAAATTACCCCCCAAATCTGCAGCTGTTTTCCTTGAAAGCAACATTCCCCAAGCATCAGGTACATCTATTACAACTATATCCATTTCAACCATGATGTCTAGAAAAACGGCCAAGTGTACTTGCAAACTCTTTATTAATCCATGCACTTTAATCATTTTACTGTCCATGGCACATATTTTATGGTAAGGTCTAGATATCCTTAAGTTTAATTGCTCCATTACCTTCTTAGTCATAACATTTGAACTAGCCCCTGAGTCAAGCATGCAATTATGAAGAACTTTGTTGTTCACAAGTAGAGAAAGGAAAAAAGGTTGATTCTTTTCATTCCCCCTATCCCAATTCTGCAAAATTACTGGTGCATCTTGGTAAGCTACTGTTGGCTGTCTATCAACAATATTTTGAGGATCTTCTATGGATTTAGGCAACTTTTCTCTTTGAGAAGGGATCTTCATGATTTCCGACACAGGAACCGACATTTTTGCATTACATAGCCATCCTCCTAAATCAATATTGAAATCTGAATTTGCATGCACATTTGATTTAGAAGGGGTTTGTGCTGCCTTGGGAATGTTTGCTTGATTTCTATCTTGATTTCTGTTTCCATTCCTTTGGTAGGTAATGCCTCTATACTTAGCCATTTCTAAAACTTGTTGGGGAGTGGGCTTAGGCCCAAATTTTTCAGTTGCTTTATCATCAACATTATTCATGCAACTTGCATTACTACCTTGTTCAACAAATTCCATCCAATCATGCATTCCAACATTATACTTCCTACCACACATATTAACTTGTTCATTTCCCGAATTACAATAATCTTCTTCATCAAAACCTTCAAGAAAAACTGGACAAGTCATTTCCTCATGAAATTCACCACAAGGCCTACAATAAGGTATGGCTTGATGATTTACCAAGTTGGTGGACTCAAAAGGATTAGGTGGCCTTTGATCATGTGGAGGAGGTCTCTTTGGCCACTTATCATTTGGCTTATGATGAGATCTATTAGCTTGTGCCCTCTCCATAGTGATCAATCTATTTTGTAAAGCATTAATCTGATTGGCATGGTTAATTTCCATTTGTTTGATCAATTGAGTCAACTCCTTAATTCCATCACTAGAAGACTCTTGACCCTCTACTTTCTTCTTCCTTTCCTCAACATTCTTGGAAGAAGAACCTCTAGAAAAACCAGGAATATTTGACTTCCTAGCATCCTGCATGTTTTTATCAATCCTCACTGCAAAAGCTTGTGCATCCTTAATATTTTGAGGATCCTTATCCCTTAGTTGATATCTCATTTCTCCCTCAAAGGCTTCCATATAATAAATCAAAATTGTTGTATCTGAAGACTTAATTGTTGTAGGGAGACTTTTCAGCAAGTCATTAAATTTTTTGTTAAACTCATACATGGTTTCATTTTCTTTTTTCTGACTAGAGCTAAGGGAAGCTAGTAAAAATCTATTTTCCTTTTGATCACCCCACCTTTCTTTAAAATCTTGGATTATTTCGGCTAGGGTGCGAAACTTGTTGGGATCTTGTTCTGAAAACCATTCTGCAACATCCCCCTCTAAAGAATAAACAAACAATGTCATCTTTACATCCTCTTCATCATGACCCCGACACCATTTGAAAACACATAAGTCGAAATTCAAAATGTGAGAATGGGCACTAACAACATTGTTCCCCTGAAAACAAGACAACTTCTCAATAGCTTTCTCAAGAATTGAGTGAGGAGCACCTTGAATTGCTGCAAAATTCAAAGGCCTTAGAAAAGTACTCATGACTATGTTAGGATTAGTTGTTGTAGTATTAACAGTTGGTTGATTATTTTGTTCAGACAAGAATTGGATATCAGAGAGTGCTTCCTCTCCAAGACTTTCAAGTAGCCTACGAGGAGCAAGGCGATTTAGTCTCCTCCTATAAACCTTTTCAGGTTCAGGAAAAGAGTAAATCAATCCTTGTCAAGTGCTCCTAGTAGTATATTTCAAAGATTTTCCAATGGAGTTGCCAGTTGGAGAGTAAGCAAACAATGAAAAACCAATCCAAGTTAAAAAATTTTAGGGAGCAAATTATTACTTAGTTTTTAAAAGAATAAATTAAGTTAAGTTGTTTAGACCAAGGATAAAAGACTTATCCCCGGTAATACACACTTGCAAACGTTGACAAAGTCTCAATCCACTTAGTGTGTCCTTGGAGGCACAATGCCTAAGATCAAGCCCACTCTCACCTCGACTTGAACTTCTTCCATCTAGGCTTACTCCTAGGGAAGCCAAGGGGGGTAGACCCTAGTTACTATGTGAAATCTAGGAGTTAATTTTAATTCGTTAAAGGTAAGGGGGATACTAGCCTATATGAGAGGCAGCAATGCAAATGCAAACTTTCAATGAAATGCAACCCTTTCCCTAAGTCAACTAAGACTAGTGCCTAAGGTTGGGAAATGGGGTCAACTAAGTTACACAAAGATCTAAAAAAAAAAAAGAATAACTTTACAAAACTTTACAATTAGATTAGATACAAAAGAATTGAAACAACTATCAACACAATAAAGAATATCTAGATGCTACAACAATATACAAGATACAATTATCTACAAATGAAAAGAGCAAGCACTTGTTAGATCTATGATACTAGTAGAGCAATGATTGAACTAACTTCTAATTGATTTTGCAGGAATAGAAAGAGATAGATCAAGATTGCATCCACAACAAACACAACTCAAACCCAAGTTTGAAGTGCCCCAAAGAGAGGTGCGCAACTTCAAGGGGGGTTGCTCCAAAAGACCAATGCGCAACTTAAGAGGAGACAAGACAATGAAGGAAAGCCACCAATGGGCACAAGTGCGCAACTTAGAGGAAGATAAAACTTTGAAAGAAAAGCCTCCACGGGAACTAGTGCACAACTTCTAAGCTCAACTACTCAACCACCACAAGATGCTCAATTACAGTACTTGAAAGATAACTTGAAATGAAAATTGGAGAAAGAAAAAAGCATGAACCACTTAGAATAAATTATGAAGTTAAACCATAGGTTGTGTAGGTAAATTTTAGAGTTGAATTAGGTGGAGTGAAATTGCAATCCTAGACTAGGTGACTTCCCCAAAACTCCCACCGCTTTGGCCAAAAGGATTGCTGGGTGCTCAATAAGCAAGGCAAACAAGGCCTTACCCTAGCTCCACAGGTCAACCCAGGAAACTTGGGCGCTCAACGAGGGGGACACTTAATGCCGTGAGATCATCCCTGATCTAGCACCCCAAGTAGCCTCCACAAACCCCTTCTTTGATGGCGAAAGTTGCAACAATTGAGGGTGATCTAATTAAGCTAAGTAGATTGATTCCCTAGCGCCTAAGATAGATTGATTTAACAATTAAAGATTGCTTGAGTTGAATGCTTGAAAGAAAGGAAATGACAAGTGCTTGAAAGAAATGTACAAGAAAATAGATTATGCCTCCATGGGCTTAAACAAGATAGCAAATGAAATTAAGTGCTTCTAAACCATTAAGATATCACATGAACTTGAAAGAGAAATTAGAAGCATAAACCATCAACTATCTACCTAGCCTTACGGTACTGCATGGGTGGCAAAGCCAATCCTCTTTGCAGGGTGTAGGCAAACAAATAATGAAATGAAATAACTTAAAATCAAACTAATCTACTTGCAACCTCAACAAAGGCACAAGATGGAGGATAAGCCTATTGGTTTTGTGCCCAAGTGGGTGAAAAGGAAAGCATGAAAGAAATAACTTGACTTGGAAAGTAAATAAACAAATCCTAGCCACACAACCTTGCCTTAAGGACAAGTGGGGCAAACTTGAAAATAAAATACAATGCTAAAATAAAGCTAAGTACTAGCCTTACGATTTTGCATGGGTGGCTAGGCCAATCCACTATGCAAGGTGTAGGCAAAGAAAAACAAAAAACGTAGAAATTTAATTCTTTAGAGAAGTGCAAGCCCAAGAGACTCTCTTTGGGCTTGCTTACAATAGAAGAAGAAAGAAGAAAAGTTGGAAAGGTAGTACCCCAACTTAGGAGGCTTCTCTTGGACGTTTTAGGGCCCCAAATGGGCTGTAGCTCCTCCTTTTTGGTGCAGACCTGCAACAAATCAACAAACAAAACTTGCTAGAAAAGCTGCAAAAAGACAAAAAAAACTTGGGAAAATTTCTGTTAGACAAACCAGGAATTTTCTGTGTAAAAATCAGCAAGTAAAATAGATTTAGATGAACTATTAAAACATGTTAGAATGCCAAAAACAATATGGAAATGTACAAAAATACAAAAAAAAATATTTACAGGTTGTAAGTGGGTGAAATGAAAGATTTCCAGATCTGAAATCTTCATACAGAACCCCTAGGTAATCCTGCAAATCTTGGACACAAAGCTACATAAACCAAGAAGATGTGAGTAGATTTAAGTAGTAAAACAAAATACTTTGCAATACTCAAATAAAAACTCACTAGATCTATGATAAGACTATCACAAATCTATCCAAGCAAACTACTTTGCTTGGAATTCCTACTCTAGGTCTATAAGCTAAGCATACACAAGAACAATAAACAAGAACAAGATCACCTCAATATTTGATAGATGACACCAAGAAGACTCTCAACAACATTGATCCTCCAAAGATTTCTTTATTCACCACAAAAGGTTGCTGCAAATACTTGCAACAAGCTTTACACAAGAGCAAGAGCAAATGGGAGAAAGAGAGAAGATTGGGAGAGAAGAGATTTTGGCATAGTAACAATACACTGAGAATAAATTTGGAATGAGGGAGGGGAGGCCTTCTTTTATACTTGGGAGCCAAGAGTGACTCCTCTTGGATGCTCTCCAAGTGACATTCAATTAAGAGAGATTGAGCATCTCAAGGAGGGGCACAACTCTAGGGTTTTGGTAGTGTTAGGGTTTTGGTGGATGAGTGAGGGGGTAAGGGAACACCTTTTTGACATGGTCCAACATGAGATTTGACCAAGGGGGGCGCACTTAGGGAGAAAGGGGGTTTTCCCCTTTAATTTTTCAATTAGCATGACTTTCTCACCAAGGGGGGCGCAACTTCCCTAGGGGGTTTGATGGAGTGAGGTGATGGCTAGGTGAGGGGGTGAAATAAAGTTAGGAGAGGTATTTCACTAACTTAGGAAAGGGGTTAGGCATCTTCTCTCACTCTTTCTCTAACCTTTTTGCTCTTTTTTTTACAAAAATTGACATTTTGACTTTGTCAAGTAAGCAATTAAATTGTTGACTCAAGACTGACTTGGACTCCTCATGGACAATGACCTAGCAAAACTTGTCCAATTGAGCTGAAACTTAGTCCAAGGGTGTAGAGGGTCTCCTTCCATTTCTTTTGAGTACTCACGCCCCTATCAAAAATCCCCAAAACCTAGTTTTTACATTTTTACATAAAAAATAATTAAAATTACCATTAATTGGGTAATTTAAAAAAAAATAAAAACATTACTTAGACTCTATGGAATTCCGCAAGACTCTAGGAGATGTCTAGCATGGTCATTTACAATATTCCTAGACCCTAGTCACCCATTGGGCTCGATCATTAGAACACTTTTCATCACTTTGGAGGATTATTTGTGGGAGTGAAAAATTCAAGGGTAATTAAAAAGGCTGGTTAGGCCAAGTTATTTACCTGAGGAAAAAAAAACTCGATGAAAGGACTCCCCTAATGATAAAGTCTTGGGCAATTAACGTACAATATGATCTGTGCAGACCCATTGCATTATTATCCCATGCAGGGGAGCGAAAATTCCACTTAGAAAATGAAGTGCTGAGGCCAAAACTGCCATGTAGAACCAACAAGTCTTCAAACGTGTTGCACGATCAGGTACATAGCTTCATGGCACATGGAGTTGACCCACTAGTTGAAATAGGTGGTCAATAGGGCCGAACAACTTCTCAAAGTTGTTCATGCAGATGAAATGAACAAAATAGGAACTAGGGGATCTTTAAGAGCATAAGCAAATTTTTCTCATGCTTCCACTGAACCTACTTCTTTTGTTGAAGCCGCTGGACATAAAGAATGGTAGGAAGCAATGATTAATGAATATGATTCAGTACTTGCAAATGGGACTTGGAACTTAGTTGATTGTCCACATGATGTTAAGCCCATCGGTTGTAAATGGGTTTATCGAGTAAAGTACAAGCCCAATGTTTATCGAGTAAAGTACAAGCCCAATGGTAAAATGGACAAGTACAAAGCAAGACTTGTTGTTAAAGGTTTTACCAACAGGAAGGAATTGATTATGAAGAAACTTTGCACCTACAACTAAATGGAATACTATCAAAATGATTATCAATTTGGTCGCATATAATGGTTGAAATTACATCAAATGGATGTCAAAAGTGCCTCCCTAAATGGTGATCTAAAGGAAGATATTGTCATGACTCAACCACAAGGGTTTCAAGCTAAAGGACAAGAACATAAAATTTGCAAATCCTCATGAAATCCTTATATGGCTTGAAACAAGTTCCTGAGCTCATATGCAAAATGGAGAGTACCCAATTTTAAAGGTGGGTTTTCAATGTAGTGAATCAGATGATACATTGTATTTTGAATGCAAGATAAGCACATGGTGATACTTGTACCATGTTGATGACTTTAATCATAACAGAAATAATGAAGCCTCACATCAAACAAAGTTAAGGAAGAACTTAAAGGGTTCAAAATGCCTGATTTAGGGACACTTCATTATTATCTTGAGTTGAAGTATCTCAACATCCCAACCAAATATTCCTTAGTCAAATTAAGTATGCCATTGAATTGTTAAAGAAATTTGGCATGGAAGATTGTAAACCTTACCCCCATGGAGAAGAAATTGAAAATTTCAAAATTTTAAGGGGGGGAATTGGTAAACAATACAAAGTACATGCAATTGGTTGAAGGTCTCTACTTATTTGACAAACACTCTACTAGATTTGTCATATTCAGTCAATATAATTTCAAGGTTTATGCAGGAACCAAGGGAAAGTCATTGGAATTCAGCAAAAGGGTACTAAGATACATTCAAGGTACAAAATATTTTGGTCTTCTCTACAAAAGGAACAAAATTTTTACACTTGTTGGATATTCAGATGCTGATTTTGCAGGTGACATTGATGATAGAACATCCACTTCAGGTTATTTAATGAATATGGGTTCAACAACAGTATCTTGTAATTGCAAAAAGCAGACGACAATTGCCAATTCTTCAGCAAAGGCAGAGTACATATCAGCTTGGGAAGCAGGATGTGAGATTGTATGGCTACGCAGAATTTTATAGGATCTTGGTGAAACTCAGAAATCACCAACTACTTTATTGATCGACAGTCAGTCAGCAATAAAGATGGCCAAGAATCCAATATTTCATTCAAAGACTAAACATGTCGACACCAAGTACCACTTCATCGGAGTGCTCATCATCAAAGACATCATAAACCCTCGGTTCTGTCCGTCTGAAGATCAAACTTCAGATATTTTTACCAAACCTCTTGGTAGAATAAAGTTCACTAAGTTCAGAAATGAACTTGGTATTTGTAAAAATGAACTTTCGGATTAAAGGGGGTATTGTTAGCCTCATAATCCTAAAGTTCTATAGTCTAAGTATTTTCCAGATTAAATGTTTTTAGAAAATTAGTTTATTCTAGTTTGTTAGGATAAGGACACCTAGCTTCTATGTAAAAGACACCTATTATACTCATGTGATTATGTGATTGGTTGTTCTCCTAGTTTTTAGTTTAGAGTTGAGCTATATATACAAGCTCCTTCTTCAAGTGAGGTTAACAAATTGATTATGAGTCCTCAGTTCAGATTGTAATCACTTTTTCCTTATCAATAAAATTACGTGTCTGAGGACACTTTGTCAACATGCGGGGGGGGGGGAGACTGAAAAATAAGAGAAAAAGCAGAACTGTCCCCCTCCCTCCAAACCCTAAAACTTGGTGCCATTTTGCTATATTCAGCCTTACATGCTATATACATGAGCAAACTTTGCATATTTGGTGTCTAATGGTTTGGATATATATATAATATGGGAAACCCACCGGGTACTTCCGCTCATTCTGAGGATGATCCTAGGGTAAACTGGATTCTTCAGGGCTCAAGGCCAGGTCAACAGTCAACAATTGGCTCACGTAGAGAGGAAGCATGTCACAAAGTGTGATTTGAACTCGGGTGGGGGGGGATAACAACTTTCCTCTCAGCCACTGGAGCTACACCCAATTGATATATATATATATATATCTGTGTGTGTGTGTCACTTTGTGACACCTGCAGAATGCAATTTTAATTCCAGATTGAATGAAAATTATGATTTTTTTCTCGGAATATATATATTTGCATATTTTATGTATTTTTTAGATCAGTTTTTCAACCTGGTTTTCCAGTCAGTTCTGGTTTTGTCCCGCTTTGACCCTAGGTGGGTTCTGGTTTCATTTTGATAACTTTGAATTCTTTACTATTGGCTTGTGGCACAAAAATTTCCAAAATTATCTGCTGGAAATTTGAAGATCAAAACCAGAAATCAAGAAGGTTAAATTGCAAAAGAGAATTAAGGAAGTCTGTTAACTGTATCCAAAACAATTGCTTACCATCAGAAAAACATTGCATAAATTTTAGGGAATCATTCACTGTCTAACAAACATACGTGAGATTCTAGAGAGAGACATCCGCTTGTGCATTTTTGGTCTGTCAGAACATAGGCTAAATGAGCAGTAATAAACTGGTTTTTCATCCACGTGTTTCTGAAACGATAGTGTGTGACTGTTATTGGGAAGAAAGAGTCACCGTGGGAGATTCATTGGCAGAGTCGCCCAGTTCCAGAAAATATCGCTAAGAGTGAAACAAATTTCTCCTCTAAAGCAAATCACAATGGTTAGAAGAAGTGTTTGGTTAAATAATTGGACATGGCCAACTGCTAAGAGCCCTGTTGGAATTACCAGGAGAAATCATAGACTACCAGTTTGGAGATTAAAACTTGGTGTGGTATTTGGCGTTGGGCATTGCTGCAAGAGCCAAAGAAATATTAAACAATAGGAAATAAAATCCTACATCTGCATTTGTGAGGGCCATGGGAAATTTCGAAATTATTGTCCGCCAAATTGATTCATATAGCTGTGATCTCTCGAAGAATTATAAAATTTTATTTAAAAAGTCAAGGGAGTTTGAGATAAAATTTATAGTTTATATTATCTTTAAATATTTACAAAGTTACATTATACAAGGCCACAGTTTCAAATCTGGAGGCGGGTAGGGAATGTACACCTCTGTAGACTAATCAATCAAATCGCTGTGTGGAGGGGGCCTCATACGTCAGTTTGGCATCTGGCTTGGCTGTGACCTTAAATTAGATTATTATTATTATTATTAAAAGGGGTCTTATAAAAATAAATAGTCTCTAATCATTTAAACCAAAGGGTACATTTCTTATATTGCTTTAGTCTCAAAGAATTAGACAAGAAGTGAATACATCATTTTTAGCTCTTGATGGATGAAACGTATTTATTTCAAACTCGACCTATGTCATCCTGACACACATAGGGCTACAGCAAACGATCTTCCTGTATGGTTCTGATCATCATGTCTTCTTTTGTTCAGATGCTTCTTTAGGTATTCAGATATCGGAAAATTTGTTTTGTACTTTGTCTGCGTTGGTTTGATAAGTTATTAAATCTGAAGTATGCTAATTATATAATTGATATGAAGTGATATTACAGGTGGGGCAGGCGCGCAGAACTCTAGAGCGGTTCTATTCTCAGGTATTTATTTGTTATCATGGTACTAATTCTGACTTTTTTACAACCTGAAACTAATTAATGTTTTTGCATTTTAGAGTGGTTCTATTCTAGATATTTATCTTTGTTATCTTTACTAATCCTCTCTTATTTTATGACTTGAAACTAAATTAATGTTTTTTCCACTTTTTTTAAATTTCAAATGAAAGATCATCCTGTATAGGAAATCATACTTGCAATCAGAACCCTTAGCAAGTATCACTGCTTTTAAGTAGTTTCATGTCAGTTTTCTTCCTTACGGAAAGGGACATATGCAATCTTTCCTACTGTGAGGGTTGTACAACACACTAAAGAAACCAATCATGTTATTTATTGTAGAGTATATGCAAGAAGTAAAGGTTTTAGACAGGTTGGAAAAAGAAAATGTTGAAACTGTAACTAAAATGTCCATAAGAATTGTTTGTATAGATGATAGAACTGGCCATGCAAACAAACCTTGCCATGAATCCATGATTTAAAAAGTCTGAGAACAAGGTTCAGGAGGTTTTTGTGGGCTCTTTTAAGTTTTATCCAAGATAAAAGCTGTGTGCTAATTCATAAATGTTGTTTGTGTCATGGTTACATTGCTGATAAGATAAGATAAGATAATTTGATTAATGTCCAACTAATGACGACAAAAGTAGGTCAATGGGACTCAAAAGTACCTACAATGTAAATAAATAGTGAGAGTGCAAAAGCATCTCCTATTGCTACGCTATCGCCAACAGAAAGAGTGAAGTACACAGCTAAAATAAATACACAATGAGTGCAGAAGCGAAGTCATAACAAGAATATGCCAAGGCATGCAGGAACCAGAAGCCGAGGCTGAAAGAGGGGGGAGAGAAGGAGGATCCTCAACCAAGTCATCAATCATTGTGAAAGGGCTGATGCAATGTATGATAATGTCATTTGGAGAGTACCCAAGGATGAGGCGGCTTGGTTGTGAAATCTTTGGGGGAGCCCTAGATTGAGAGGTCCATCACTTCTAATAATCAAGACTATGGGTAAGATTTTCTGAATGGATGACCTTTTAGTTGACAAACCGTGGAGACTATTACTTTGCGCCAAGGGAGTCTAGCTCTTGGCCCTTCTATAGCTGATCTGTTTTCTGGTTTGGTGATGTGTATCTTGGGGCTTGGGATGGGAGCTCCTTAGGAGTCTTGTGGAAATTGGTCTATCCATTGTCAGGTGGGGGGTTGTTAGGAGGAAGTCCAAGACCTCATTGATCTGATATCCAAAGAGGCTTGGACCTCCGCTTGTCACTTGTCCCGAGTGAAAAGGACAATAGGGAAGAAAGTGGTGATACTTCTGAAAAGCTATGGCCTAGGAGGTTCATGCAGGGATTGCAATCTATGGCCAAAAATCTCCCTTTGGAAAAGAGCTAAACATCTATGATTTGGATAATGAAAGAATGTCGGATGGAGACACCTGAATCTTGGTAATGACAATAAAACCTTCCCCTGATCTCATAATAGATAGGACATCTAAAGATGAGGTGCTCCTCTAACTCAATCTCTTGAAGGTGGCAAAGTTGGCAAGTCTTATTTGGGCGAGGAAGGTGGTCATTAGTGTCAACCTGAAGTTGATGAGAGCCAACTTAAATTTGTCCAAGGAGGATCCCGAGGGCATGCATCTTGTGTTTGCATGTATATGCAGGTTTGGCAATAGGGTCGTCTTTCAACTTCATGTAGTGCTTGGCATACAAAGCCATCTTAGGACCAAGGTCCTTATGAGGTGTGGGCCAAGTGGCATGGATATATTGTCTATAGATGTCCTCTTTGATTACCTAGTTTAGGGTTATTTTAGATGGCAAGAGGTGAGCTAGAGAATCTAGAGGGTATTTGAAAGGGGGGAAGGTGATCAAGAGAGATGGCCACTGACTAAATAACTTGGAGGCCTCCAAAAACCAACAATGAATTTGCATAGGGGGGCTTGTAGAGGCACTAGTCTAGGAAGAACATAGAGCTAGGTAAGGGTATTCATCCCTACCAAGAGTAGAGTCACCAAGAGTTTGGACTTTATGAAGGAAAGAGACAAGTTTGAAGATGGCCTCGAGGCACAAAGGATGGGCCTCGAACTCCAGTTGGACGATGGATTGAGGGACTGTCCGTTTGCAATGAATGATGCAACATAATAAAAGGTCCCGCGCTCTCTTCATGTGAGCTTAGTTAGCTTGAAGCAAGCTAGGTCCCCAGACCTTAGAACCATAAAGGACAATGAGTCTAATGATTGTTTTCAAGAGGTGCATCCTGGATGTGATAACCTGGAAGTGACTTTGGAAGCATTTCCTCTCAAGAAGGGAAAGGGAGCCATATCCTTTGTCGAGTCGAGGCTGGAAAGCATGTCTGAAACTGAGTAGACGCCTTGAGAATTGAACCCCCAAATATTTATAGGCCGTGGTGATCATGATTTCTTCCCTGTAGAAGTGAAAGTGGTAGTTGAATAGAGCTTGGTTCAATATGTTGAAGATCATGAATGTTGAAGATCATGACCTTAGTCTTATTTAGGTTAAGCATCAACTATTGAAGATAACATAAGTTGGATAGGGCATCAATATGTCTTTTTAGTCCCTTGGGTGAGGAGGCCAAAAGAATCACGTCGTCGACATAGAAGCAAAGAAATAAAGACGTGGTTGTAATAGACATAAATATATATAAAAATATAAATATGTATAAATAATGACAATAATTAATAATTAATATGTATTGAACAGACACTTCCTAGTGAAAAGACATGCCTCTTAAGTGAAAGGGAACCCTTGCGTGGGTATATATATGTCCCTCATTTTCAATTGTAATCATCTCATATGTCATTCTCAAACATTTATTATTCAATATATTATTTATCCATATGGATTTCTTTATGCTATTCCATATATTTTGGATTCTCGTGCTATGAACCGAGTTGGTTCACTTCATTTGGTATTAGAGCAAGTTTGACCCTGGCTTTTGGCCACTAGACCTTTGGTCAAATTTTGTTACCCTTGGCAATGCCACTGCAGGCCTTTGGCCACACAAAAATTGGGTAGATATTTGACCAAAACTTGGCCCTTGGCGATTTAAAGTTAAGAATTACTACGCTGCAAGAAAATTGGAAGAAAGATTAGAACTAGAAAATTGAAAAAAGATAACTTGTCAACGTCACAAATTAGAAGTGTTATCGCACGGTTTGTAGGAAGGGTTTAGGTAGCTTGAGTCAAGGCTTCAAACTGGCGTAACAGGAACTTCCCCACCCACTGTCACCTCGATGGGGAGCTCTTTCTATTTAGGGTGGCTAATCCCAAGG
>SNQJ01S0011036.1:100278-114090 GCA_010110895.2 Picea sitchensis
CCCTTGGTGGCTAACCAAAACCCATGAATACCAACTTGCTAAGTTGCCCCATCAATCACCCCAACAATGGTCAAGTGGATTAGTGTAAGATCCAAGCAGTCATCCGAAATGAAAGGAATCAAATGAATATATAAGAAGGTTATAATGATCAAATACTACACATACCATGATACCTCGGACCAATTACCTCATGGAGCAAGAGCCCTCTCTGATGCAAGCCCATGCCGGTAGTGATGGAGGCTGGTATTGCTGACAGGACAAGTCTGGCTGAGAAGAAGAAAGATGGGCCCTCCAGGGCCATGCTTAAGTCACTCCTTCTCTCGGTACTCCATGTCTAGGACCATGTGGGCCTCGAGACATGATCTCCTAGTTATCCCCATGATATCGGGGATAACAAGAAGTACTGAGAAAATCGTTTTGCCGCAAATTCGAAGAAAATCGGAAATAAGGAAAGTGAAACTACTAAAGGAATTATCAAGAAAGAATAAAAACATAGTTATTCCGCTGCAAATTAAGGAAAAACAAAAATAAAGGAACTTTAGGAGGAGAAGTGGCAAGGAAAAAAATACAAATTAGATTGAAGGGTCGTACAATCAAGTTTGAACACAGTCCGTACATAATCCATTGCAATTTGCATTCTATACAACCGTCATTTTCCGTACATATCTATAGTTTCCATACCAATTCTACCTATCGTACACCACACACATTTCGTACAACAACCCACCTCCATGTTCTATCTGTTGTACAATTGTTGTCCTTTCCCTCTTCTGCAATTCATGTAGTATAGATGACGTAACCCGTACGACCCCCGCCATACTTTTTGTTGAAGTTTTGCAACTTCAACAGTCATTCTCCATAAGAAAATACAAAGGAAACCATTGAAGAAGAATCCAGAAAGCACAAGAAGAAAATAGAAGACAAGAAGATCAAGTCGGCTCCATTGAAGCATTGAAGAAACACTTGCAAAAGCAACACAAGAAATAAAATAAAGATAAAAGACAAAAATGACAAGTTGGCCCTGCCAGTAAAATAAGGTGACTTGACTAGTATAAATAAAGGCAAGTTCGTTTCATTATTACACTTCTAATCAACTCTCCTCTTCTAGTGCGCATTGCACAGTTGCTTTGTGCCAATTGCCAATTACAGTTGTAGTTGCAGTTGTTAGTTACAGTTGCAGTTGTAGCTTCCAGTTGTAGTTGCCAATTACAGTTGCAGTTGCAGCTGCCAATTACAGTTGCAGTTGCAGCTGCCAGTTACAACTGTATTTACCAGTTGCTAGTTGCAATGCCAGTTGTCGGCTACCGGTTGCGCTATCTTTGTCTAGTGATGCACCATGCTTGAGGGTTATTCCTCACACTAGGGCACAACTTTCTATGTGCTTGGATTCTTCATTTTTCTGGTGATGTATTTCTGAACTTGGATTAAATTTCTTCTAGAGAAAAGTTTGCTAGGTTTTTTCTCTCGAGTTCGGGTTTTCCCAGGATAAATCTTGTGTCTATTGTGCATGGATATCTCTCTATGATTTTGTTATTTTCGTTGTAGTTTTATTTCAGTTGAAATTTTCAGTGTGTAATTATTCTATGATAACAGTGGCATTAAAATCTGCTTGAAATCATAAGGTAATAATTATCAGATTTGGTAATAAAAATCAACACTTTTCAGCCGTCATCTATCAGTACCTGTCCGTACATCTCTTCATATTAAGTTGCGATTGTCCATACTTCTCATCCATACGCCACCAATCTCCAACATTTGAAAAGTCACAACCTTTAATTATTAAAGAATTATTAGTGATTAAAGTTTTTGTAGTTTCCCATCTAAAGCCAATCTGTAAAGGTAAAATCGCCACATTTATATATATCAAGTACAGCTTGAGTGGGCCTAATGGTTAAGAACATGTGCTTTCTTCTAGGAGGTCACAAGTTCAAATCTAGAGGGGGGTAGCGTATGTACACCTCCATAGACTTTAGCAATTAAATCGTTGCACGGAGGGGGTCCCTTGTCCCACAAACAAGGGGGTCTCATACATCAATTTGGTGTTTGGCTTGGCCGTGACCTTAAAATTAGATTATTTTATTAGAAAGGTCTCGAACATAATAAGAGGTTATTTGAAGGGGTTTAAGAAAAGTATTATAAAAATAATCTTTTGTTCCAATTTAATAAAAGGGTATTATTCAAGTAAAAACTCCTGAGTTACAAGTGAATATAACAGTACTTTTTAAAAAGCAAAAGATAAAAGGGTTAAGTTCGAAAACTTAGTGAAAAGGGTTATAAAGACTTTGCCCCCGAGCCACTCCTTCGTCCAAATTTCAGCCAGTTCGCGGCCACTTCTCCATGACCTCCCTACCTCTGCCCCCGACTTCAGCCCCTGCAACCTCAAGCATTTAGCTTGAGCTTTGCAACATAGGGCTTCACCCGATGCCTCCAGGTAATTCACCCGACCAACCTATCATAATGACCACAATCCAATTCATTCGACCCTCCCCTATGATAGAAGGCGCAGTTTCTACAGCTGGCCCAAAGGAAGCAAGAGACCCCCTTGATGGGGAAAATATCAGCATTCAGGTCACTACAAGGATTCAAACTCAGACACATAGGATTCTGGAGAAGGGGGCAACAACATGATGATTCAGGGTCTAATTATGAGACTAGAGTGCCTGGAATCGTCAAACCTAGATTTACGGGCAGAGGTCAGGGAACTCAACCACAAGGTTGCAAAAATTGAGGCAGAGAACCTTTCATTAAAGAAGCAGCTAGATGACAAGGAGCAAGATGCCCTATGCCACCCTCCTAGAGACACGTTACATGCAAAGATTATCGATCATAGAAACAAACAAGAAGAGATAAGGTCTTAGCAGGCTGCCTTCATACATGAAATGAAAACACGCATTAACTCATGGGCACAGGTCGTTAGAGGAAGGGAGAACGCTCCTCCCCCCCTCTAGCAGCAGTTGAAGAGGTGGTACAAGCTAAACTCATAGACGAAAGAGCTAGGCGGGCACGAGAACTAAATCTCAAAGTGAGAGGGCTCCCCCTACCTCTTCCCTCCTCAAACCCTATGGTGATCGGAATCTCATTTCTCAGGGATAATATGGATCTCCAAGGTGTGATTCTTGATAGAGATTGGATGGGATTAGATTCTACTCTTTTTCTCTAGTTCAGGTCTACAACTGATCGACCTCTCTCGGACATTACATGATACCATTAGTTTTCAGCATGTAGATAGGAGACAAGGAGTTTTGGTGGTATCAGGGAACTCAACCACAAGGTTGCAAAAATTGAGGCGGAGAACCTTTCATTAAAGAAGCAACCAGATGACAACAAGGAGCAAGATGCCCTATGCCACCCCCTTGGAGACACGTTACGTGCAAAGATTATCAATCGTAGAACCAAACATGAGGAGATAAGGTCTCAGCAGGTTGCCTTCAAACATGAAATGGAAACACACATTAACTCATGGGCATAGGTCATTAGAGGAAGGGATAACGCTCCTCCCCCCCCTCTAACAGCTATTGAAGAGGTGGTACAAGCTAAACTCATAGAGAAAAGAGCTAGGAGGGCAAGGGAAGTGAATCTCAAAGTGAGAGGGCTCCCCCTACCTCTTCCCCCCTTAGACCTAATATGGATCTCCAAGGTCTGACTCTTGATATAGATTGGAGGGGATCAAATTCCACTCTTTTTCTTTAGTTCAGGTCTGCAACTGATCGACCTCTCTTAAACATTACATGATACCATCGGTTTTCAACATGTAGATAGGAGACACGGAGTTTGGGTGGTATCAGAGGCTCAAGTGGAGTTGTTTGCTTTGTTAGAGATTCCCTACGAAGTAGGATTTCTCTTGTTGCCATAGATGAGTTTGCCAGGTTTATGTGGGTTCGAGTTTATGGTATTTCCCTCCCTCCCAAGGAACATTTACATTGCAGTATGTTACTTCCCTCCAACGTCTTCATCATACACCATCCATAATGTATCGAACGAGGATCCTTTTATAGACTTGTATGTTGGCATCACCCAATACATGACGATTGGGGAGGTGGTTCTCCTAGGTGACTTCAACTCCTGCACTAGAGCCCTCCAGATTCCTCTCCACGACTAGCCATATGACATGTTCTACATCCAAGAGATTGATTTGGAGTCAGTGGGGCTTCACCGAATGTCTGACAATGCATCGGGACCTCTCACAACTTATGGTCGACAACTTTTACACTTAAGGGAATCTCGAGAGTTGTTGATCCTGAATGGGCTCCCATGTTTCCTAGATTCTCTCTTTTTCATGTGTTGGCCTCATGAAGGAGGGACGAGTGTTGTGGATTATGTCATATCTATCCATAACTTACTCCCCTTTATTCATCACTTTTCTGTTTCACGTTTCATTAAAGAAGTAACCATATGACAACAAGGAGCAAGATGCCCTACGCCGCCCCCCTGGAGACACGTTACGTGCAAAGATTATCGATCATAGAAACAAACAAGAAGAGATAAGGTCTCAACAGGCTGCCTTCAAACATGAAATGAAAGCACGCATTAACTCATGGGCACAGGTCGTTAGAGGAAGGGATAACGCTCCTCCCCCCCTCTAGCAGTAGTTGAAGAGGTGGTACAAGCTAAATACATAGAGAAAAGAGCTAGGCGGGCACGGGAAATGAATCTCAAAGTGAGAGGGCTCCCCCTACCTCTTCCCTCCTCAGACCCCATGGTGATTGGAATCTTATTTCTTAGGGATAATATGGATCTCCAAGGTGCGACTCTTGATAGAGATTGGAGGGGATCAAATTCTACTCTTTTTCTCTAGTTCAGGTCTGCAACTAATAGACCTCTCTCGGACATTACATGATACCATCGGTTTTCAGCATGTAGATATGAGACAAGGAGTTTGGGTGGTATCAGCGGCTCAAGTGGAGTTGTTTGCTTTGTTGGAGATTCCCTACGTAGTAGGATTTCTCTGGTCGCCACATATGAGTTTGCCAGGTTTATGTGGGTTCAGGTTTATGGTATTTTCCCCCTTCCCAAGGAACATTTACATTGCAGTATGTTACTTCCCTCCAACGTCTTCATCATACACCATCCATAATGGATCGGACGAGGACCCTTTTATAGACTTGTATGTTGGCATCACCCAGTACATGGCGATTGGGGAGGTGGTTCTCCTAGGTGACTTCAACTCTTGCACTAGAGCCCTCCAGATTCCTCTCCACGACTGGCCATATGACATGATATGCATCCAAGAGATTGATCTGGAGTCAGTGGGGCTTCACCGAATGTCTGACAATGCATTGGGACCTCTCACAGCTTATGGTCGACACCTTTTACACTTAGGGGAATCTCGAGAGTTGTTGATCCTGAATGGGCTCCTGTGTTTCCTCGATTCTCGCTTTTTCATGTGTTAGCTTCATGAAGGAGGGGCGAGTGTTGTGGATTATGTCCTATCTAGCCATAATTTACTACCCTTTATTCATCACTTTTCTGTTTCCCCCATCCCCCTTGTGGACCATGCTCTCCTTTCCTTCTCTCTCCGAGCTGAGACTCCCCCTCTCGCCACACGCCCCTCCAGGGCCCACCCAACACTATCTCCAGATTTGATGAGCAAGATTCAGACACCTTCTCCACCCACCTTCGAAACTCTACGACTGCTTTTAGATTTTCGGAAGGCTTTTGATTCTATCCTTAGAGAGGTATTGTTCCAGAGGCTCAAAGACATTGGCATCTCCTAGACCCTATTGACGACCATTGTGCGCCTATATGTCTTGGTCTTGGGACATCTCTGCACAGTTCACGGGATATCAAATTTCATTAGGAGTACCATTGGGGTTAAACAGGGTTGCCCCCTGTCCCCCACATTATTTAGGATTTATATTGATGAGTTAGAGGCCTTTCTTCACGACCATATCCAAGACGATGATGGGTGCCTCCTTCATCATGTTCTGATATCCATCTTGCTTTTCGCTGATGATATGGTCCTCCTAGCCTCGTCTCCAGAGGGGCTACATAGACATTTGGATGCCTTAGCTCTATTCTGCGACCTTCGACAGTTGACAATCAACCTGGGTAAAATCAAGGTCATGATATTCAACGGGTCAAAGAAGACCATGGACCTTCACTTCTTCTTCAAAGTGGAGGAGATTGAGATCACTAGCACATACATACTTGGGGGTATGATTCTCTGGACCTCGCTTCAGTTTGCGATCGACTCTCCAACCCCAGATCACCAAGAGTTATGGATCTTTAGCCCTTCTAAAGCGACAATGTTTCTGTCACCACTTTTAGGACGTCTCCAAGATGTCCCTCATGGAATCCCGTATTTGATCCACGGTTCTCTATGGCTCATAGATCTGGGAGCCTTCATTACTGGAGTTTGATTAGGCCTCAGTTGAGAGTCCAAACCCTTCTCCTTCGATGCATCATTAGATGCAAGCAGACAGTTCCTCAGCACATCATCCTAATAGAGTTTGGGGCTTGCCCTTTTCGACTTGAGACATTGTTTGGACTGGTCTCTCTTTTGCATCATATCTAGAGCTCAGTAGACTCGACGACGGGGTGAGACAGGTACTCGTACTTGGCATACCGCTCTTCCGAGACCATTTCCCTCTCTAGGCCATCAGGTTGGGCTCAATGTTGGTTTACGGGGGTTTCAGATCTTCTAGAGTTCATGGGTATTTAGATAGATCGTCTCCCTCCATTTAGATATTCCTTGGATGCACCTGGCCATCTCTTGCCAATGAGACAGGTGTTGAACAAGATTGTCAGGGATGACATTTACAGGCAGTTTATCCAGATCACTTGGGTTAACCCTCTTGGTGGGTTATGCCCAAAGATGTCCTTTTACCTTGAGTGCTTCTTGGAGCTTAGGGACGGTGTCATTGTTCGACCACATTATACACTCTGCCACTGGACACACTCTTCGGATTCCGCTAGGCCAGTTCAGAGTGGGCTCCCATAAACTTTGGGTCGAGACAGACCACCAGATTGATCGACTAGACAAGATCTGTCAAATATGCCAGCTACAGGAGGTCGAGATTGAGGAGCACTTCATCTTCCGTTGCCCCATCTACTATGAGATCAGAGGGTGGTTTCATTGCTATTTCAGGTGGACTCAAACTCTCACTGGATTTTTTGACTATTCAGATCAACAATGCTTAGCTTTTTACATACAGGAGGCCCTCGGATTCCCAGCCCATACTCTTCAACCTCCTACAAGACCAGACCCTATTTGGCGGATGACCTCCTTCACAATGCTACCCTTTGGTAGGGGCAGTAAGAGACATATTGACACTAGCATAGCTTCGGAGTCCAGATCAATGCGAACACGTGGGACCTTCCCCCATCCCATGAGATTTCAACGACACGACAAGACCAGATCCCTTCCTAGGAGACAGATGAGATCCCCCAAGCCTTGTCGGGGTACTACCTCTTCTAGTCAGCACCGCAGTGGACGATCCATGCATCCCACCAGTTCCCTCTCTGGACATCCTACTATACCCAACTTTCTTCATTCGACCTCGAATGGTAGGAGAGATGGGTCCATTCCATGACAGACCTATTTCATCACCGTTGGTTTCTCCTGTTCTTGGATCTTCTCCTATAGTACATCTCCTCGTCAGAGCAGGTCTTTAGGCTCAGGGTTGAGGGTTCTTCATGACTCAAGCATAGATCTCACTCTCTATTGCTATACCGTATTTCATTTTCATTTCATTTTACTTTCTGCATCTTGTCTTTATAGGAGACTGTTCGGTACTCCTCCTTTGTAATGACATCATTTTACTCAACGGTCCCTTTGACCTACTTTTGTGGTCATTAACAGGACATAATAAAATGATCATATCTTATCTTATCTAGTGAAAACACACTAAAGAAGAGGGAAGAGAAGGGTACCAATTCATTATTTAATAAGAAGTCGCGAGCTATGAATTCCACCAAGAATTATGTTTTTTTTGTGAAATTTCCTTTTTGTGCAGAGGAGCATCATAATTGTTGAGAGTCGTTTAGAAATCGAAATGTCGTTTGCACAAAGTGTTACAAAACTTTTACCCTAATCAAATATCAAAGCGACACACAAATACAATTGACGGAAAGAGATATGAAAATACGTGAAGCATTAAATCAAATTGCAGTGAAACTTGAGACTCAATCGAAGGAAATGAAATCCAACTTGCAAGCCAAACATCAACACCGCTCCTACAAGATGCCACAACCCGATGTACCCAAAAATTGGAGTTGGAAGATCAAGAGAACTCACATATAAAAAAATTAGAAGACAAAATAGCCAAACTTCAACAAAACAAGAAGATTTCACAACAAAAATATAACGATCTTGAGGATATGTTTTACAAGGAAGTAATGGAAAAGGACCAGGAAATTTCATGTTTAAAAGACCGCAGTCAAAAGTTACTTAATCAGATCAAGAAGTCAAAGGATTCAAAACAATGCGTTCAGAAGTTGGAACTAGAAAATCAAGATCTCGAGAAGAAATTTTCAGAAAAGATGAAGAAAATTCTCGCTTAAAGAACCTGAATCAAAGGTTGCTGGAACAAATCAGAAAGTTAAAAAATGAGGAACTTGAAAGTTGAGAGTCTAGACATTAAAAATAAAGTGGATAAAGAAGAGAACGGAGAACTTACATGCTTAAAGAATTATAATCAAAACCTACTTATGCAAATCAAAAAACTTAAGAATGATAAGAAGTGCTTGGAAAATAAGTTAGAACTGCTGATCGAAAAGGAAGCATCGAACTTTTTCAGATGAACAAATCCAAGTTGTGGAAAAGGGGACAAATACAGATCCAATCTATGTCACATCTCAAGAAGTTGCAAAGTCAGTTAAAAAAAGGACATATTCAGATGTTGAAGTACAAACAATGGAAATTTCGAGTGTAGATCTCGTAATCAACCAAGCAATATCAGTTGATGAAAAAGATACAATACCAGAAATAAATTGAGAAAATGCTACACACGCAATAAGGGAAAGTCAAGCTACGAAGACACCTTATTGACATCTTAATTACAAGAGCAGGTATCTTAACCAATCAAACTATCAATACCGCTCGAAACAGAAACAATTGACCTATCATCCAAAGAATGTTGATGCCAGTACAATTGAGAACAAATTATTTTGGGAATCATATAAGTGCAACGTTCCACAGAGGATCAATTTAGGATGGTTAGATCCTTTTACAATTCGTTAATTCTGCTCAACACTTAGATGTTCGTATCGTCTTGTATCATCCAGCATAACAACATCCAGAACCGAGTACCATGCAAATACAACACAAGCCAGAGCAAGACATAAAGCCTTCCATAATTATGCTTTGAGGACAAAGCATTTCTAAAGGGAGAGGCAATGTAACAGACAAATATATATAAAAATATAAATATATATAAATAATGACAATAATTAATAATTAATATGTATTGAAGAGACACATCTTAATGAAAAGACACGTGTCTTAAGTGAAAGGGTACCCCTGCGTGGGTATATATATGACTCTCATTCTCAATTGTAATCATCTCATATCTCATTCTTAGACGTTTATTATTCAATATATTATTTATTTGTATGGATTTCCTTAGACTATTCTAGATATTTTGGATGCTTGTGTTGTGAACCGAGTTGGTTCACTTCAATGGTGTAGAAGACACCCATCCCTGTCATGAATGTGCTCCTTGAGGAAAGATTTCATCGCATCAATGTAGATCCCAACTAGAGTTAGAGAGAGAGGGCACACTTTCTTAATCCAAATTGATCMTGTCGAAGTGTCAGAGGCCATGAACTATGTGAGGACGACCAAGAATTGACCCATAGAGTCTCATAATGGCAACTAGAAGGGTCTTTGAAATGCTAATGTCACACAACCTTCGAAACAAGGCCTCCCTCGGGACTAGATGATGCGTCTCCTCAATAATGTTGAATGTGAAGATGTGATCGATGATTTGGTACCTAGAGCAGAAACTTGCCTATCCTCTAGCCTTGAGGTTCCAATGCTCTAACTTGTTTGAAAGATATAAAGAAGGACCATAGCATAAAGCTTGGCGAAGGTGTGTCCTATTATGATGGTCCTGTAATTGTTTAGATTTGGACTAGCTCTTGATTTGAAAATTGGGTAAATGATATGGTGGGACCATGACGTAGGGAACCTATAGGAAACAACATGATTAAATAACTTAGAAATGTGGAAGTTGAGAGTGAATACCATGTTCGAGGAACCCGATCTCAAATCCTTCCTCATCAACAATCCAACCAATGCTCATAATATTGACAACTCTCATGATATCTCCATTGGAAAATATATGACAAGGGGGGGGGAGAGGGGATGGACACTAGAGGTTGCCCAGGGTTATCTTAAGTGGAGGTAGTATGAGAGAATATGGATCGATGATCTAAATTAGGTGGGAGAACAAATTGTTTAGGGAAAAGGATGCACCAAGAGGCTTTAGGTGAATTGAAGATGGCTGCACAAAGCTCACATTCCCTTATGGAAAGGTGCACCCTCTTTTTTCAATGGAGGAGACACTAGTAACCTTTCTGAAGATAGAATTGGAAGGGGGTCATGAGAAAGTGCGAATCAGAAGTGTTTATGGTTGAGTTTACACTCATCATATCGAAAATTCATGAATCAAAAGTGTTTATGGTGGACTTTGTTATCGCGCAGTTTGTAGCTAGGATAAATGGATTGATGAAAAGAGGTCAAACTGGCATAACTGAACCAATCCCACCCACTGTCACATCGATGGGAAGGTTCTTTCTGTTTAGGGAGGTAAGGCCCAGGGGAGACGTCCCCGGTGACCTGGGGTTTCGAGAAGGCAAAAAGGCTTAGAAGGCTAAGTGATAATATTCCCCCACACAAGTCACCACCTGATCATAAAGTCTAGCTTAATAGCCAATAAAGATAAAAGATAACCGAAAGTAGTAACCAAGAAGTGTACCTGCCCGAGATAAAGCAACAACGAAACTATACATATGCAAGCTTACTTGCTAGTCAGTACTTCATATAATCAATGATTTTCTGATAATAAGCAATTGATAAACAATATTATTGATGAAGCAAATCAAAGTTGTACAATAGCAATGATTACAATATCACTTCACAATAAATGCTAATGGCAATCAATGTAACAATATCAATACTTTAGGAACAACACCTTAGCCAACCATTCAATTTCTTTAAAGATGAAATAAATGCTGCATATAGATGTTTATAGCACAAGGAGATGATGACAACACTAGGGTTAGTAGAATTAGTCTAGGCTAGGGTTAGTAATGGTTAGGGTTTGTTCAAAGTATTGGAAGTTTGTAGGATCAAGTTACTCAACAGACAAGGCCTTAGATCAGTGCACTCCTAGGGTATATGGAGTCAAAAAGAGGACGTAAGGGCTGAAGGAATAAGTGAAGATGATGAAACTAAAGACAAGAGAGTTAAACTTTGAGGTGTTGCTATGGCAAGGCCTCAAAAATGAAACCCTAGGGGATAGAGGCTCACTTTGGTGTAGAAAAACCTAGGCCTCGGTGCTCTCTCTTCCTTCTTTAGCTCAATGGCAAAAATTGCTAGCTCAAAAGATGATTGATCCAAGACAAGAGAGTTTGAAAGTGACGTGTTTCTAGAGCAAGGCTTCACTAGTCAAACCCTAGGGAAAGACGACTCACGAGGTGTAGGCTACCCTAGGCCTTGATGCGTCTCTCTCCTTCTTAGCTCAAAAAAAGTAAAACGACTTGGCTAGAAAGAAAGAATAGAGTGTTTCTAAGGCAAGGCTCTATTTTACTTCAACAAATAAAATGGCTTGAAACCTTGGTAGGGACATGAGACAAGGACCTTCAATGTGTGCTTGTCACCTACGGTTTGATTCAACAAATTAGAATAATAAATGCAAGAAAACAATACTACAACCATTCAATCAAGAAGTTTTGCAGAAATTCACTTACATTTAACCAAGAAATCACATAGCAAAACCCTAGTTGTAATACCTTACACCAAGAGAAATGCCAAAATGCCAAGAAAAGGTCTTCCTTCAACAAGTGCGCCTCACAATTTCAGCTAATAACTCCAAAAATGGCGCAAATTTCAGACCTCACTAATGAGTGAGTGAGAGATGATGAAAAAATGAAGGTGAAAACCCTCAATTTATAGTGTACCAATGACCTAAATTACATTTTAGGTCATCAAAAGGCCGACAAAGCAAAAATAACAAAATCATATTGTTTTACATTAAATGTCTTAAAATTAAACCCTAATCAAGCAATAGAGAGACGTCATCCCCTTTCTAGGGTGACGTTAGCCCCTTCCAAGGAAAATGCAACCTCCTGGAGCAAAACATTAGCCCTCCTTAGGCTTCTCCAAGCTGCCACACGTGCCAAAACTGCCAAAGCTGCCTCCCAAAACGTCCATACTGCTCGATGACGTCATGGGCATCCTAGGAGATGCCCTGGGCCTTCCAAGGCCAACGCTCCTGTGGAGAGGGCTCAACCTCCCTAGGTACAGGTCTGCTCAGCTGCCTCTGGTGGATTCTTCTACTCTTCCTTGGTACAAACGCTATGCCCTTTCTCTGCCCCTTGCTGGGGTCTCAACATCCATATGGTGGGCTCTTCAACCCCATGGAGGTCCGAACTGATCATCTCCCCATGTGTACCTGTCCAACATGGTATCTGTCCGTCGGGCATGATCCTGCACATCAGCAACTACGCCCTCCATGGGCTCATAAGTCATAGGGATCATAGCAATGTCGATCACATCTAATCATCAATATTTATTAAACATGTGCTTAAAACCCCTTTACCTCGGTCTAGTGCTCAAAGACATTATACAAGTCTGCAATGCAAGTTTGGAGGAGGTGACAAGACATCCTATTGGGCTAGAGTCTACTGGGAAAGGGTTGTTCTTGGAAAGGATCAAATCCAAGTCATGTAGGTGGGTGAGGTGGATGAGGATGCCTGGGCAAAAGGTGCAGTGATAGCAGGGATGGCTTACCAGTGGGTGGCTCTATGGAGGGTGAGCTATACCTGTCATGGATGCAATGTTTCCAAGCCCATTCATGCCTTTTATCTTCATTATTTTATTTCCAAGATGCTAGTCAAAGGACACTGCCCTGGCTTGGTGACCAGTGGTTGCAATGCTAGCCACAAGCATTTCACGGAAATGAAAGGCTGGCTCGTGATGAGACCCCCTTTCTCTTGGCTATGCCACCAAGAGCCACTACCCTGGCGTGGTGACTAGATGCTGGTAGTGTCATACCGCTAGACGCTCATGGACCTAATAGGATGGCTCGTGATGAGACCCCCTATCCTCCAACCAGGTCTTGTCTTTATTGTTTTTTATCTTTTTTTATTGCTTTTTCTTTCACAGAGCTAGTCAAGGGGCATTGCCTTGGCTTGGTGACCAGAGGTGGCAATGTTACCCACAAGTACTTTCACGGAAATGAGAAGGCTGGCTCGTGGTGAGACCCCCTTTCTCTTGGCCATGCAACCAAGAGCCACTACGCTGGCATGGTAACCAACTGCTAGTAGTGTCATACCGTTAGGCACCCATGGACCTAATGAGCTGGCTTGTGATGAGACCCCCATCCCTCAACTAGGTTTTGATTTGTTTTTTACGGGTCCCTCGGTTTCTTGCTGAGAAGCTTTTTATTGCTTTCTCGGGGATCCTTGGGGGAAGCATCTCGAGGTTTTATTCTTAGGCTTTTATTTTTACCCCCCAGGCCTTTAGCCCATTCTTCCCACAAGGTAAGGTACAACCCCTAAATAATTTTCTAACCCTATGCCCAGACCAATGTAATGAGATGGGTGAGCAGGAAATAAGATGGAAAGTGGTATGTATGACAGGAACGG
>SNQJ01S0011036.1:117132-150539 GCA_010110895.2 Picea sitchensis
AAGCAAAATCAAGACAAGAGAGGTTGAAGAGGGAGAGTGTTGCAAAGGCAAGGCTCTTTCATCAAGCCCTAAAAGAAAAGCGACCCTAGGTGTAGATAACCTAGGCCTAGGACGTCCTCTTTCTCTTGAAATTTAAAAGTACGGCTAGCTTTAGGGAAGAAGATAGAATGAGTGTAGCAATGGCTAGGCTCTCTTCTTCTTCTTCAATGGCTTAAAAGGGTTTTCTATCAAGGGACATGAGACAACGACCTACTTGTGTGTTTGTCCCCTAGGGTTTTGATTCAGCAAGGTATACATATAAATAAAATGCAAGAAATTAAACTACAATCATTCAATCAAGAAGTTTTGCAGAAAAATACTTACAAATCATCAAGAAAGTAGCATGCAAACCCTAGTTGTAAACCTTCAAGAAAAACACCATAAATTTGCCAAAAATCTCCTCCTCAAACAAGTGCGCCTTACTCAAATCAGCCAATAACCCTAATAGGGCGCAAAAATCAGACCTCACTAGGAGAGTGAGTGATGAGTTATGTCAATATGAGGATAAAACTCCTCAATATATACTGTATCATGACCTTTAATTAATTTTAGGTCATAAAAATTAGCCGAGAAGGCTTTAAACCAAAATCATATTGTTTTTACATTAAAATGTCAAATTAAAACCCTAACTGAGCTGTAATGAAGGTAAAAGCCCCTTCAAGGGAGGCACTAGCCCCTTTTAGGGCAAATGAGGCATCTAGGAGCAAAACGTTGACCCCCCAGGGGCCTCTCCAACATGCCACATGTGCCATTGCTGCCCAGTCTGCCTCCAAGAATGACCATGACGTCATGGTAAGAATGGGGGCGCTCTGAGCCCTCCAAGGCCAACGTTCCACTGAAAAGGGGTCGTTCCCCCTAGGCCGGGCTCTGCCAAAGTGCCTCTAGTGAAACGTCCTTCTTCTTCTCAGGTGCAAAAACTCAATCAAGCACTGTCCTGTCTCTGCCCCTCTGACGGGGTCTTAGCAACCATCTGATGGGCTCTTCAGCCCCATGGAGGTCCGAACTAATCATCTCCCCATGTGTACCAGTCCAAATGGTACCTATTCGTCAGGCATGGTCCTGCACATCAAAAACTTCGCCCTCCATGGGCTCATTAGTCACAGGGATCATAGCAATGTTAATCATGTTTCATCATTAATATTATCAAACATATGCATAAAAAACCCTGATATATCATCCAATAGCTCAAAGACATTACAAAGGCCTACAATACAAGGTTGAAGAAAAGGACAAGACACCCTATTGGGCTAGTATCCATAAGGAAAGGAAAATTTCCAACGGGTTTTATCTAAGCCATGTAAACAAGGTGAAGTGGTTCAGGGGATGTCCAGACATACGGGCAGAGTGAGAGTCAGGGATGCATGATATTACCTGTGGGTGCCTTTGTAGAAGGCGAGCTGTACCTGTCATGGATGTAATTTTTTCCAAGCCCTTTCTTGTCTTTATTCTTTTCTTTTCTTTATTTGATTTTTCTTTTTATTTCAAGGGCTAACTAGAGGACACTGCCTTGGCGTGGTGACCAGAGCTGACAGTGTTACCCACAAGCACTTTCACAGAGATGATAAGGCTGGCTCGTGATGAGACCCCCTATCCTCTTGGCTAGGTCTTGTAGCCTTAACTCCAAACACTTGTCCAATGTGTACAAATGGAACCTCATGGTGAAATATGGCTTTGGAAGGGCCTTCATTAAGCCAACAATACCCCTCTACATCTTTGTTTTTTCCCTAGATGTTGAATGGTGCTCGAACAAGATAGATTAAGGTGCATGGTCTCCAAGTCTCTTCTCGTAAGTCGTAATCATCCCTGCTCTATTGGTGAGAGAAAGATACCAATGAAAATGTGGAATAAGCCATGCATTTTAAGCGGTAACATAGAGATTGGTTCACGAATTGTTGGAAGGATGCTTAAGTTACTTCGTCACTAATAATCGATACAAATGACTTCCCCTAGATAATGGTGGTATAATACTATCTATCACACAACCACCAAGGTGATCCCATTTCAAGTCCTGTATGGGTACAAGCCTCCTAACATCAAAGTTATCTATCAAGAGCTCCAGGGTGTAGGAAGTTATTGAGCACAAGAGGTCTTTTCAATCCTTAATAAGTTGAGAAGGGAAGAAGTGAACAAGGGATCCAACTTGGGGATTGAGTGTATCTTAGTCTACAATCATGGAATCAAACATCCCTCAAGAATAAAGCTAATGACAAGTTAACACCGAGGTTTCATTGGCCCTATAAGGTGTTAGATGGAAATGGAGAAGTAACCTATGTGCTTTAGCTACCTAGTACCTCCAAAAATTCATATGTTTACCATGTTTCTTGCTTGAGGAAGGTAGTTGGTAAAATATTACAATACAAAATGAGCTACTTGAATTACATAAAGAAGCACGATTGCAACTTGAGCCAAAAGTCGTTATTGATGTTTTGCATCGAAATACTTCATTCTAGACCCATCATTGAGTATCTCATCAAGTGGAAGAAGCTATCGTGAGAAGACACACTTGGGGAAATGAATAGTTTATACAACACCCAAATTTGCCCAAACTTTTGAGGGCAATTTGTTTTTAATGGGAAGGTCGGGGACTTCTTATGAACCTATGTGCCTCCCTTTGAAATATCCCACATGTAATAATTAGAAATAAGCCTAGTCAACTTCTTACTATAAATAAGAGTAGCTAATCCCTTCAAGATCATTAGGATATATGTTAATTTTTCGTAACCCAGCACCGACAAATAATTCCGAATAAAATTAATTATTTAATGAAACATACATTGGAAGAAAATAAAACGAAACCACACACATTGCACAAGAGATTTCTAGGTAAATAACCCCTGGAAAAACCACGAGGGGAAAGACCAATTTTGTGAGATTTATTATTATTAATTTGGGCTTGCTTTCTGGGATAATGGTTCGCCTGAGGCATACAAAACAACAGATGTCCAAGACCTACAAAATTCAAGATCAGTCCTTCGATCTTGCTGGTTGGTTGCTATCTCCCTTGCTGCCCCTTTGCTCCTTTCCTCAGCCCCTGCCCTGCACACTTGGATGAATGTCCTTCTCCACCCAATCAATGAGATGTCACTCTCTTATTGTGTGTGTATCTCTGTGTGTCATCCTCTCACATAGGCCACCTTTTATAACCTTGAGTTTACCCTAAATCCAAAACCCTAGATATGGAAAGTGATTAAGGGTTGAGATTAAATATCACCTTCTCTTTAGATCTAATGGCTAGGACTTAATTTAATTACTAATGCCAAATACTTAGGCATTTAATTAAATTAAACTCACTTTATTACAAAAGTACATTCACTTTATTAAAATAAAGTGAATTTCCTAAGGCTCTGAGAGGCATTAAGGACAACTTCCACATGCTAGACACCGAGCCAATGTGGAAGTACCTGTCTGATCTAAATACATCAACACTCCCTCTTAGCAAGGAAGTTACTTCTACCACCTAGAGGTGGCTCTGTCTTCGCTGTCAGATTTGCTACCATTGTTGCTCTTCAATCCACCTGATTGACTGCTCCTTCTGAAACGAAAGCTATCCTTGCCATCTTGCTCAGACCCTTCGTCGAAGACTTCCCTCTGATCATGCTCCTAGAAGCCTCCTACTCATGAGCATCTTGCATGGTCATCTCATACCATGACTCCTTGACAAACTTGGAAGGCTGCTCCTTCCCACCTGAGCTTGAAGGCTGGATCCCTCTGAGTTGCTCAAATTTCAAAACTACCTGCTCCTTGTTCTCTGCCACTTTGCTACTTGCTATTGCTCGCATAGGCTGACCCTTTAGCTTGTACAAGTTGCTCTCTTTAACTCCAAGATCAACTGCTATGTCTGATCTAGATCCTCTCGTCTTGACCAGCGCCTGCCCATCCTGGAATAGTACGTCAAAGACCTTCTTCCCAATCGTTGAGACTGAGAGCACACTCCTCTTGAGATCTGGTACCCAACACGTGAAGGAGGTCACAGGTTCAAATCTCTTGTTCTCCCTTGGGGTTAGGCCTCATAATCAAGGCCGATGGTTTACCCCGTTTACCATCCATGAAGTGGGAAAGTACTCGGGGGTTTCCCAGGAGGTATTCCATTGAAAAAAGAAACAAAAAAAAACAGCTGAGTTATTTAACGAAATATACAACGAAAGCAAATAAAATGGAAACCACACACATTGCACAAGATATTTCTGGGTAAATAACCCTTGAAAAAACCCCGAAAGGAAACCAGTTCTATGAGATTTATTATTATTAATTTGGGGTCCCTTCCTGGGATAATGACCCACCTGAAGAATACAAAACAACAGATAGCCAAGCCCTACAAACCTCAAGATCAGTCCTTCGATTTTGTTGGTTGGCTGTTATCTCCCTTGCTTCCCCTTTGCTCCTTTCCTCGGCCCCTGCCCTGCACACTTGGATGAATGCCCTTCTCCACCAATGAATGAGAACTCACTCTCTCACTCTATGTGTATCTGTGTGTGTTATCCTCTCACATAGGCTGCCTTTTATAACCTTGAGTTTCCCCTAAATCCAAAACCCTAGATCTCCAAAGTGATCAAGGGCTGAGATTAAATCTAACTTTCACTTTAGATCTAACGGCTAGGACTTAATTTAATTACAAATGCCAAATACCTAGGCATTTAATTAAATTAAACTCACTTTATTACAAAAGTACATTCACTTTATTAATCACTTAATAAAGTGAATTTCCTAAGGTTCCGAGAGGCATCAAGGACGACTTCCACATGCTAGACACTGAGCCAATGTTTGAAGTACCTTTCCAATGCTAAATACATCAACAATATATTGTTTAGCACTGTATTTGGAGAGTGTCCTTCTCAGATAGCTTATTGGTTATCTAGCATTGTAAATTCATAATATAATAGTCAAACATGTATATGCTCTTTCTTGCAAGTATAAGAGCCTAGTTGTTCTACAATTTCAGTTTCTCCTCCATCTTGAGTTATTGAAAATGACTACTAGTCCGATTTCACCTCCCAAAAACTCTTCACTGCTTGCATGAGCTACAAAGATCATCCTATTTTGAAGCTTCAAGGGGGCACCTTATTCTACAAAGATCAAAATCAAAATTTTCTTCCAAGTTCTTCTAACTTCAAGACAAGATCCTTAATGAACACCACCAACTTCCTTTTGTAGGGCATCGAATATTTGCGAAAACGTATAAATATATTTGATTTGCTTTATTAAGAAAGATATCAGAGTTGATATCCAGGAGTTTGTCCATAATTGTTATATTTACCAACAACAAAAAATGAAAGAATGAGGTCCCCAAGGCTCTTGCAACAACCAATTCCCATCTTAAAATGGGAAGATGTTTCCATGGTGTTACATAATTATCGAGATGGAACTATAGATAACATATCATTAATGTGAAATATATAAATCATTATTATTTAATATAATAATATATTATTCAAATGTTAAAACATTCTGTTGCATAACAAGATGCATGCCTCTTGCCTCTTCTGTGGTATATATTCTTGCAATTCTTAGTATCACCATCTTCTTATTTCAGTTATCCAATACATGATTTTTTTTGGCCAAGGAAAACCTTGCAGGATCCCCCTCTCTTCCCCAGAATATCTGGATGGAGGGTGGCTCAATTGCCAGCCATAATAGCAGCTGGTAACCCAGTGGATTCAACTGGACTAGAACCAAGACCTTGCAATGAACTCTGCCTTGAAACAATCCTCTCATACTTGTTGAACTAACCCACTGGGCTAAAATATATGAAACATTTAAAATTAATGCATGCTATTATTGTCTTTGTGTGTAATACCAAGTGGTATCAAAGCACACTATGATCTTTGGCGTCCATTTTTTCTCATTTTCTCCCTTTGTTATGTTTCAATCTTTCCCATTCCCCACATACAAAAACTAAAAACAAAAAAATTAGAAAAGCAAAGATTTTCATTGCTGTGCCATTTCTTTGTCTTTCTTCTTCATCAAATCTTTCTTTCTTCTATGCGTACACAAAAAAAAATCATAGTTACTACACTTCTACTTGACTCTTATGCATCGAAGCAAGTGGCTTGGTATACATGACATACATGGCATACTCATGCTTGGACTACTCGACAATATAAAAACACAAAAAAATCACTTTTAATGCAGGAAAAAGTAAAGAGTGCATAAACAGTGACATTAATTACCATGGAGAGACATATTTTTGTTCCACATGTTTGGGACCATAAAAACACACATCCATTGATTCTAATAACCCATAAGGCATAAATGGATATTAAAATTTGTAAATCATGGAAGGACAAACTTTCCATGTGTTTTGACCATGATATTAAATATTACATAAGTTCCTGTAAGTTCATAATCCATAGGTCATAGTACATAATACAATTTACATTGAATCGTGACGGCATAATACAAATGCCAAAACTGCAATACTATGAATTACTAGTCTATCAACGCTTCTTATGAGTTCATCTCAAGGTCGATGGGGTGATCATAGATGCAACATTGGCTCGTGAATTAGACCCAATTGCAACACTTACGCTTGATCCATATGATGGTGCCCTAGGTGGTTCTGCTCTAGTAGGTGATCTCTGATCTCTAGCAGTCCTTTGAGTTTCTCCCTCATCTAGCCAACTTAGATTTTAACCAAGGAAACCATGCTTCTTATCTTGAAGCCATGCCTAAACCCACATAGATAGTGAGTCAATGCCCCTGGAGAGTTGGGATTTGTTTCTAATGGTCTCTTCAAATCTCTAGATGTAGTTTTCCTAATCGATACAATAATTCATATGGAGTACATCAGCCCAAAATCTAGGCCTACATGAGCAATAGTGAACTGTTATAAATGCTGTTCATAATCGATCTTTTAACACATTCAAGATACCATTTCATGATATTCTATTAGTCTTTTATTCTTGATATTTAGAGATATTCCCCATTATCCAATAGCAGTACAACTCCTCTTGAAATTCTGGAGCAATGCTCCTCCCCATAATTAATATTTTATTGGCATTTGGTGTATTGGCACAATTTTTGCCTTATGTTTTTGGATATCTTGAGTATAGCATAGCAAGATTGTTCCATTGGCATCAATGGAAAATCCCTCAAAAAGTTTCTTTGGACAAGTTGAGACAGAACTTATTTATGAAGATCTTGGTGTACATGATTGCCGGAGAAAGACCTGGAACAGATAAACCTTCAAAAGGTTATACCGATGAGAATGATATAACTGGTACATGAAATGACTGTTGAAAGGGGATGTGTTCCAATGGGTTGTCGTTTTGTATGCGTCCAGTTAACCTCATGATTTCCAGAAACCTCATCAAATAAAATGCAAAAAACAAAAGCAATGGAAAATAGTTGGGGCAGACAAAGCAAAGAAACCTTCTATTCATGCTTTCGTGAGTGCAGACGACACTTTTGCAACTCTGTATAAGCATCATTCCTCTGTATGCTCAAAACCCCCTTCAGGTATGCATAGACTTGAAATTGGTGCATAGTAGTGCCAGCCTCGACCTAGAAATTGAAATTAGGATCAGTTGAAATTTTAGGGCCTGACACTACGAGGCCCCAAAACCAGATGTTTTCTCAGAACTTAGTGCAACGGATTTACTAATTTGATCCTTTACTATGAAACTTAAGTATAGTCAACAAGGGAATCTATTCCTGGGGTCTCATCACCACCAGACACAATGATGTCTACTAGCAGTGCTCATGTTCATCATCTTTTAACTTGGATATTAAGCAGATATTTGAAAAGCATCTAGTGCAAATTAAGGACATCCTCAAGCACACAATATTATGTATACGTAT
Organism: Picea sitchensis; assembly: GCA_010110895.2. Taxonomy (NCBI): domain Eukaryota; kingdom Viridiplantae; phylum Streptophyta; class Pinopsida; order Pinales; family Pinaceae; genus Picea; species Picea sitchensis. Next base: position 124,969 of record SNQJ01S0011036.1, read on the forward strand.
CATTATGTAAAGTAGGCAAACCCTATCTAAAATTTATCATTTTATTTATATTTGTTTTGTAAAAGACATCTAGATCTAGTTCGATATCTTTTAAGTTTCAAATAAATACAAGGGCGATGCATCTAATACATTATAAGGGTTCTAATAAAAATTGACGAGACTGTATGGTATGGAAGAAGATATGAAATGTTATATTATAGATCCTCTGCTAAAACGTGAATGTGCAAAATACTGATAAGAGAATCAATAGTTATAACTTATTTTGGAAGTAAAGTGAATTTACAATTTTGAGCTAATCTTCTATTTTTTAATATCTGAAAGAAGGTTCATGGTTCTTATCTTCCATCTACTCTGTGATCTAAGGTGAACAGGGGAAGGCAATCACAATATTCACAGAAACAAGGTGGAGCTAGTGCATCTCAGCAGAACAACCAAACGAGGGATGATGCTTGGAATAGATACAATCAGCGAGTGCATGAAGAGTATGAGGAAGAAATGGAGAGAGTGGTCTGGCATATGCTCCTTTTCTATTTATCTTAATTGCAGTCATTTGTTTGTCCTGAAGTTCTGCAATTCCATATAACACCAGCATCTAATTAGGAATCATGATATAGTAGATCAGGTCATTCTGCATTGATAAAACTTCCTTCCCATGTTATTTAAACTATGCCTTCTTTTAGAATTTCTTTGTTGGTTTGTGGAAGTGTACAATTTTTTACTACTTTTATGTGTACCTTTGCAATAGAGCAGCAATAGCAATAGCAATAGGAGCTGCTTCCTCACTCCCACTATGTACTTACAATGGATGTATTTTTGAGTCCCATTTGATCTACTTATTGTGGTCATGCATTGGAAACTAATAAAATTATCTTATTTTAGCACATCTTAGCAGATGTTCTTGTCTACACTTAGCTCGAGTGCTTTACAATATATTTTAGGAGTCGAGTTACCCTGCAGAAAAAATAAATAGAAACAATTCCAAATAGTATGGTTGAACCTCCTCTTCATTGTTGTTGTCAGCAGTTTTAGTTGCCATAACTGTAGTTTTGGTTATGATACATAGCTTGAAAGCATATATTAAATATACAAAATAGTACAAAGCATATTTAATAAAAAAAGGTGGCAGGTAAGCTACCAAGACCCAACTGTTGTAAGGGTTAAGTTAGACCCCACTATAAAAAAAAATTCTGTGCAAAATTAAACAAAATTAAATTTGCTTGTGGCCATGAGACCAGTACAGTCTAGAAATGTCAGTGTCAGAAAATTAAAGGTCTTGAACGGAAACCCAAAGCTAATAAGATCAATAAATATTCATGCTCCAAGGGAAGTATCCTTCAGACGCAACTGGGGCAACTAATCACTTTGCAAGAAAGAAATATTCCTTGGAGTAATATGATCCTTTTTTGAAGATATGTAGCCCCGAGAACCATGGGTTACCTGCGAGCAACCTACTATGACTGGAGACCACCATAGGGAATGTTCATTAGTCACAGAAAACCCAAATCTGAATTGATCCCCCTTCTATCTTAAAAATAGTTTGATGGTATCCCAAGCTTTGCAAATAGCAGGAGCCACAAAGGAGCCTAAATTCTGATTTAAGAAAATCCTAAAGGCTAAGTCCCTTGCATCTTTTATTTTTATATAAGAGGTTCTTGTTGTCGTCCAAACTAGCAGACCACCAAGGTTCGTAGTCTGCTATGGCAGCAACACAGGGGATAGGTGTCCAATGTCAACGCAACACCTATCCTTCCCTGTTTGAGCCAAACTGCTACACTAAGAGGCTCTAGAAGGCTTCCCGCAAATTATCACTTCACCACAAACAATATTAAGACCAGTGCCTAAATACAGTACACTAGGTGAAGGTAGGAGTTAATTGTTTTAAATGCTTGCTGAAATAAAAAGATAATGCAGAAAATAAAGTGACCAAACAACAAGCTAACTTACCCCCAATCTTCAAAATAATGACTTAGAAAAGTACAAGAGAGAGGGGTGAATACTCTTACCACTTTCCCGACGATTTGCAATGTGAATACCTTGTAAGAACTAGCTGGAAATGAAAAGTTTCCTTGCTGTTCTGTTATATCAGATCTGCAAAAACAGTATAATACACAGAAAACCAACAAGATAATGGCCCTTTGAGGCCTCCCACAAGTGTAGAAATACATTAGATCAATAGATCTGTGGATTTAGAGGTTAGGGAAGCAAAATACAAGATAATCTTGTGCCCTAAAGCCTTCAAATCTGCTGCAAAATCAATTTCCAGCTGGCTGGAAATTAGTGTTACAGAATTGGGGTTCAATTCTCCTTAGGGTCTGTTGCCGTCCTAATACACACCTGGGTTAACGTGGAAGAAACCTTCAATCCACTTGGTGTGTCCTTGGGGGCAAGTCTCGAGTCAAGGTGCTGTCACCTGATCCTCAACTCCTCCGTCTAGGCCAACTCCTAGCGAAGTCAAGGGGGGTAGTTCCTATGAAAATAAATCTAAGGCTTTTCTAAACTAAGAAAGAAAATCACTTAATCTAGGAGTTTGTACTTTTTGAAACACAAGATAATATCAACACAACATAAGCTTGATCAAAAGGATACTACCTGTGAAACCAACCATGAGCATTTATCAATCATCACATAAAATAAAGATAAACATTGCATCCATAGATAAGATAGATAAACTTGAAAGACCAGTGCCAGATAAAACAATAAATGTGATGTGATGAAAGTGCCGCGTTAATTTTATCTTGAGTGTTTTAATTAAGGGATTTGGTGTTATTAAAAAGGTTTTGAGACCGTGAAGTGGGGATTAAAGTTGGGGTTCCCACTCTTTGTGTGCAATGTGTAATGTGGCCTCCTTGTGTGTTGTTCACCAATCTAAAACTTGCCGACCGGGTGTGCCGCAGGTCCAATGAGGTGAGTTACCCCTTGACTTGACACACTCCACCCAGAGTAGAGGTCTTAGATGAATAATGCCACTTAGAGATTGTCATAATTATACTAGCATGCACTGTTCAAATCGTTTTTGGGTCACCGAAGCACTTGAGTGTGACAATGTGCTTGCATACTTAGATTTGAACAATTGAGGTTTATTCCAATAACTTTGCAAAAGGGAAACTAATAATAAGAAAACCTAGAACTTGCAGTTGATTTTAAAATTTTGATTTAAATGAGATGAGTTAATTTTAGCTTGTTTATGCATGAAACACTAAATGAAACCAATGAAACGGGAAACAACCCCGAAAAGAAGAAAAAGGGAAAAGACACCAGTTATTCCCTAGGGGCAGGGGAAACAACTAAAGACGAGCTTTGTGGCTCGCTAACTTTATTACAAAATTTAAACTACTTTCATTTTTTTGATACACTTGATCTTTATATTGGGAGATCAAGTGTTTTACAAAGCTTTTTGAGAAAGAAAAATCAAATACAAAGCTTCTGGGAACACCGGGAGGGTCCTGGAAGGGGCTAAACTTAAAAAATTCAATAGCATTTCCTCTTGTACCTGTTAGATCTGCGATAAAACAGCGAGCGATAAAATGCAAAAGATGACCAAAAACACTTTAAAGGTGTCTTTGTTCAACCCCAAAAAATTGTGAAAACATTCTAAGTTAAAATACACTAAAACAGAAAATTAACTAAGGAGTGATAGCTGGATAGCTAACCTCCTTAGGATCTTACTGGCTGATATAAAATCAGCAAAGAAAAGAAACTAAACTTGCAGATTTATACTTTTAAAATTGTGTAAACTTTTGCCTACCACAAGCCTAAAAAATGCTAGGAATTTGAAGGCTAGTTAGAGACAAATTTAAGCTAAAACTTGGCAAAGAGATGAAATTCTTTTATAAAATTCAGATCTAGCTTTTAGAGGCTGCATGCAACCTATATAGAACAGATTTACACTTTTAAAATTACCGAAATCCTTGCATGCAACAGAAAACCAAAGAACAAGATGACTTTTCTTATGAAATTTTGAGAGAGAAGGGGAAAGAGATAATTTGAAACCAGGAACTTGGGCGATGGAGTCAAAATGATGTGTTGAAGAGGGGAATCCTTCCACTGGATGCAATTGAAGATGCTGGAGGTTCGAGCAAGAACCTTCCACTCCTCCAAAGTAGAGACCTGTAAACTCAAAATACCCTTGCAAGCAAACCGTCAAAATATCCTACACATAAATCTTGAAAGCATGCAATTAAAACAATAACAACATGGATTCATAGATTGAAATGTGATAAAACAAGAATTAGCAAGACAATCTAGTTTACTAATACCTTATTAAATGGACAAATAAGAATTGCAAGCAAGAGACGTTTACCATACTCAAAGCACCATGAAGGGAGAAGATCCTCCACACATTTGCACAAGACAACACATTGAAGCTCCAAAGTCTTTTATTCCTTTAATCAAATAGCAAGTGATACAATACAATCTTCTTCCCACGAATTCTAACTAGTGAGGAAGGAGGGGTCACCTTTCTTATATAGCTATTGGGATGACAATTCCAAAGTAGGCATGCGCTAGGGTTAGGTTTAGGGTTTAGGAAATGCATGGGTGAATGGGTAGTGAAGAGGAGATGCTCATGAGTTAGAGTGGGGAGGTGTGGAGTGGTGAGGGGGTGAACTAGGGTGAAAAGGGAGTGATATGGAGTGAAGTGAAGATGAGTGTAGTGAGGTGGAGTGGAAGTGAGAGTGAGTGGGAGTGAAGTGAAGTGTGAGGGCGAGTTGTGAGCATTGGGATGTGCGCCACTCTCCCTAAGTGCGCCACTCAAGCATGTGGGGTTGAGTCCCCACTTTGGGATCTCCCCCAAGTCCACATCACCTCAGTTAAGTCAACCTCACCTTTAGCTAACTCGCCTAGGCTTCCAGTTGACTGGGGAAAGGAGAAAAACATGTTTCAAACATGTTCCCCAGTTCTCCTAAAATAAGAGATTAATTTAATTACCCCTTTTCCATAATTTTCGAGTAATTTTGATTTTTTAGTGATAATAATCACTTTTTTGTCTCGAAAGATGGGAAATAGGGGTTTGCATGATATTCTGGACTGGAAAACAACTATAAATATGGCATCTAACAATGTTTGATGCCATATTTTTACAATTTATTGACGTAGAATTAATAAATTCCATTTTTGTGGGAATTTAATTAATTCACTGAAAACTTAAAAAAAACCTATCAAACCTAGCCGCAATTTCCAAATGACTCGATCAATATGTCCTAGTATGAGTTCATATACATTTGGACACTAGACAATGGATTTTCCATTCCAAGACCTGATTGCCAGCACATACTCCAGCTCTGGAGCTAGTCTTCTGAGTGAAAAAACTTAGAAATTATTTAATCGCTCACAAAGGCAAGCAGAAAAAATAATTAACAAGTAGAAAAAAACACTCCAAAGTATGTGCTCACTCCTAGGTCTTAGGTGACCAATAGCCTTTTACAATATCTCATACTTAGGACATTTATTACAATGGTGGAAATGCGGGAAAAATGGGTCTTTTACAAGACCGACTGAACCCTGAACTCTGTCATATGAGCATTGATTGCTCATTCTTTAGCGGCTCTTCAGGAAATCCAGGTTGTGCAAACTGGTTGATAACATGGTCAAAACCCAAGATTTGCTACAACCAATAAAATTACTTGTTGGACTGTAGTTTCACTCTATATTGACCAGAAAATAGAGATAAAACATAAAAATGAGATCTGGAATGAATGTACAAGGGTTTGAGAAGTGAATACTTACAATACACACCCTTTTATTTGTCCACAAGAGTGTAGATCTAGAAATTTTCTTGGTTGTAATAACACAGATCTGCACACTATTTCTCAAGAAAATGCTTGTAAAAGATATTCAATGAAGCAAAAAACTCAAAGGAATATGTATCTTGGGGTAGGGAAATTTCCAATCAACAGAAACCCCAAGATCTACTAGCTTATAAAAGATAAAAATGAAATACAAAGCTAGAGTATGATTTTTTTGTATTTTTGTAATAAAAGATGATTACAAATTTTGAGATTTAATTGGTTAAAAAAATTGAGAGATTTTTTTTATCTCTTTTACTTTTAGATGCCTCTTAGTTTGAGAGATTGTGACCCCGCAAGCTTAAGATTGGCCCAGATACATTTATAGTCAATTGGGTTTGGAGTTGAAGGACTATCGCCCCCAATGCTAGAAATTCAATAATAGATGGGTTCCTCCTTGGATTTGCTAGGAGAGCTCCTTGATGGATGGTCTCCAAGATAACCAATCAACAAGGGTCAAAGTGATAACATACCACTTGGTTGAAGCTACTTCCGAAAAAGTTGGTCCAACAACTTGGCTGTGTTACACTAAGAGCCCACAAAGAGAGTAAGGAGACGAAAGTCTATCTTTTTTCTTCCACGTGACTATGTAACCCCTCAATGGATTGATTGGTCACCTCTTACAATTCTCCTAAGGAACCCCTGTCAAAGCACAATTACAATAATCCAAGACCAAGAAAAACAAACATTATAGTAAACAATCCACAATGACACAAGAGAGTTGAGTTCCAAAATATGGCATTATGATCTCATAAAGTTTCAACAACATCAAATGAGAGGAGGGGATAGCCTTATATAGTTTTTATTGTAACGGCTAGTTTCTACCTCCCTCATAAAATAATAATTTTCTTGGTTTGTTCATCTACAATTGGTTGGAGGCTAAACCATTGGATAATATTTTTTATTAGATATCTCCATTGTGAAAATGAGATAAATTCCACTTTAGAATGCTTGACAAATTGATTTGTCCACATGAGAGATTCGCCCCACCAAGAGAGAGGTCATATGGTCCTTGCGAAGGTTTGATTTGGGTGGAGGAAGTCCAAAGTTCCACTTGGGGACAATCTCTTCTTGAGGAATGAGCTAAAAAGGGTCATAATTTGTCCACATTCTCCTCTCACTCTTCCAACGACTAGTTTGACTCTTTGAATCCATTAAGGAGAGGTTACAAATTGTCCCCAAAGAGGATGAATTGGTCATTTGGTGAACAAAATAATTAATTTGCTTTGAAGAAATAACATCTTTGACTTGTCAAATATTTTCCCAAGGCTAGTAGACCCCAACGTCTCATTCCTTTGACCATTTGACTTTGGAATATGTACCCAACGATTTTATAGTAGGATGATTTTTTTTTGGGGGGTGTTGCCGCCTTATACACACCTGGGAGATGTGGAAGAAATCTTCAATCCACTTGGTGTGTCCTTGGGGGCAAGTGAGAGTTAAGGTGATGTCACCTAATCCTCAACTCCTCCGTCTAGACCAACTCCTAGCAAATCCTGTTGATGATTGCAGCTATGTGAGACATTCTCCAGCTTACAAACCTATGAGGTGCGGATCATTGCATCTATGTGAAGTCTTTCTCTCAGCTTACAAACCTAAGAGAAAGCCCCTAAAGAAGGGTACGTGGTTCCTGCCTGAGACAGAGCTGGGAACGTAGAGATGACCTCCTCCATTCAAAGAGTTGAGAAGAATTCCAGATGATTATCCAGTGGGAAAGGCGATCTGTTGAGTTAGGACGCGCCTGTGGCTGAGCACAAGGTGAACGTGTGAAATCCCAAAGTGCTAGGTGCATCGTCATGAGGACAAGAAATGAAGATGATGTATTAGCCTCCTCTGAGTAACATAGTTGACGAGAAGACTCCAGATGATTCTCCTATGTGAGGCAGTTGGAAAGAAGATCTGTAGAGTGGATGTGCCCGTGGACGAGCATAGGTGAACGTGTGAAGATCTGGTTCTTCTGTGTAATGCAATGAATCATAGCTATGACATCCCTATGGATGTGCCCCTAGTGGATGAGCACTAGTGGGTGTATCAGATCCTTTGCTATATACTGTTCAAGAGTCAGACCTACCTATAACCCTAATTGTTATGTAAAGGGCACAGGTCGGTCCCACCTTAATATGTTTAATAATAAATGTGAAAGATAATTAATATTAATATTAATTATAATAATAATAATAGTAATAATAATAATAATAATAATAAATTATATAGTGACTTAGAGAGGTCGGCCCTGTTGAGCCAATAGACGCCTTTGTTGATTGGACAAGTCTAATATAAGTAAGGGATGATTCCCCATTATGGAATCATATCTTCCTTGTGAGTTTGGAAATTTCAGCAAACACATCTACTTGGGAAAAGGTGCGCACCTCTCTTGGACGCTAGTCTTCTAGGGTTTGAAGCACCCTCTTGTGTGCTAAGGTTTATCTTGATCAGACTAAGTCTGGTAGTCCACTACAAAAATCATCCACTATGGTTTACATGGCTTTAACTTGCATCCTTGGGCTTACAATTGTGTTGCCAAAATGAAAACTCTAGGGTACCTCCTGGAGAGGTAATAGTTCGTAAGCAAATGTAATAGATTAATAACACTTTCTATTGCACAAAGTGCTAGCCCTTGGGACATGGGTGTAAATGTTGATAACCCCCAAGTCCCCAAATCTTTGGGAGTGCAACACAGCCCTCATTAAATGTGGTGAGATCCATTTTTTCCTTCAAAGTTGGTCCAAGGAAGGTGTGCAAGAGATTTTTCAGCCTGCCATAGGCTGTAGTAAAGGGTCTTGAGCATGAGTTGTTAATCTATCACAATCAATCTGAGTGGAGATGCACTTGTCAAGGCATACTAGAGCAAGCATACAGATTCCCAATTATGGAGCAAACCTTGTCAAAGGCAAAAACATAGGGCACTTGTCTACCAAATAGATTCTTTCATTCAACTGTTATACATAAAAATAACACAACATACATTAGGAGAACATGGATAGCGTTATGGAACTAGAGAAAACCCTCAGGGGGAATAAAAACTTCATATTATATAGTGTAAGGACGTTACAACATAGCTTAAGCAATTACAAACTTACAACCTTCATATAGTGGTCTTTGCACAATTGAATCTAGAATTGAATCATTCTTTTGTGAGAGGTTACATATTTATTCGAACTAAAAGTAGTAATGAACTATTTGACTACACTTTGTCGTATGGTCGTTGTTGTCGTCCTTATACACACTTGCAAATGTGAGCTAAGTCCTGCTCACTTAGTGTGTCCTTGGAGGCATAATGCCTAGGTTCAAAGCCCACGCTGTCACTTTGACTTGAACCTCTTCCGTCTAGGCTTACTCCTAGGGAAGCCAAGGGGGGTAGACCCTAGTCTCTAGATGAGATTTAGAGTTTAAGTTCTATGAGTTGGTTTCAATTAGTTAAAGTTTGGGGGGAAATCTAGCCGATGATGCAAAGGCAACAATGCAAGCGCAACCACTAATATGTCAGGCAAACCCTTTTCCTAGGACAACTAAGACTAGTGCCTAAGATTGGGCAAGGGGTCAACTAAGTTTAAAGAAAGTGGTTTACAAAGATTACAAAGATTACAATTAGACTAGATACAAATTAGATACAAGATTACAATTAGACTAGATACAAATTAGATACAAGATTACAATAAAGAATATCTAAAGATTACAACAAAGTAACGCTAAACAAAGATACAAAGGATACAAGATATAAAAATACAATGATAAGGCAACAACTAACAATTACTTGTATGTGCAGAAAATAAAGGTATTCAAGAAGATGCATTCATCAACACACATGGCCTAGCATGCTCACAACAGAGTGTCTCCTTAAAAGGGGATGCACTACTATATTGGACTACTCTCAATGGCACAACAAAAATCACTCAAGACCCAACAAGATAGTGCCTCCAAGAGGATGCACAACTTCTTGAGGGATCACACCAAAAATAGGAACAACAATTTAAATGAAAGATGCTTTAAAAGGAAAGTGTTCCAACACAGATATAACCACTTAGATAATTAATGCACAACTCATAAAATAACTTGCATGTAAATGTAAATACATAATGAACGTGCTTGCAAGTGTAAATGTAGGTCACTGAAAGTATATTAAATTGATTGCCCAAAAGTTGTAGATTAAGGATTGATTAAAAGTTATTAATTGAAATTTCAATCCTATCCAAGTGTCAACCCAATACTCCCCCTGCTTTTACCAAGTAACTGTTGGGTGCTCAAGAAGTATGGCAACGAGGCCTACCCTAGCTCCACAGGTTAGCCCAAGAAAAAGAGTACTCCCGGAAAAGGACGCTCCGCGCCACGAGACCGTCCCCGACCTATCACCTTTTCGTTGCTTCCTCTAGTCCCCATTTTAAATGGCGAAGATGGGTCGGAAAAGGTGTCCTATTAAGTCTAGTTGGTTATTAAACCTATGGACTAAGTGTTTTTTGGTGTTTGAGTGTATAATTGTGAGTTTCACTTGCCCAAAAAGTGCCAAAAGGGACCAAAACCGAAATGTTAAAACAGTGGAAAGTGCAGTTCCTAGATCATAAGATTATTGCATGTAAAGCATATAACGAACTTGAAAAGAATGCGAAAACGAAAATGATTACTTTACACCATTGAGATACCCATGTTTGCTTGCAAATGTGAAAGATAAATGCTTGAGGAACAATAGCTTGCAAGTAAAGAAATAACGAAAGCAAAAGATTTTATCCTATGCCTCCATGGGCTCAAACTAGCATTTAGTTATGTGTGAGATCTAATACTAGATAATTTTAACCATAAGCATGCATTTTAGACATCCACAACTAAGCTAGCTATACTATGGGGGTTAGAAAAATAAAAAGGAAAAAGGAAAAGAGCTAATCTAAAACTGAAAATGAAAAGTAGAAATCGAAACAAGAAGGCAAGCCACTTGGGGACCCCCCTTTTGGGCTTGCTTACAATGCTTAGAAAGATGAAGAGAGAAGGGTTTTTGTTACCGAATCAAAAGGGGGTCTCTGGAAGTGTGTTGTGACTGAAAATGGGCAGCATGCACCCTTGACTTGGTGAGAACCTGCAACAACCAGCAAGCTATCACTTGCTGGAAATGCTGCAACACACCCACAAAACGTTAAGAAAATCTCTGTTTTGCAACATAAATTTTCTGCATGTAAAAACCAGAAAATAAAAGTATGTAAATGACCTATCTAAGAGCGTTAGCAACCAAAATCTGAATAATATAATGATAGAAACAGAAATGGAAAAGCTTATGAAGTTTTTAATAAGCTGTGAGGGTAGATTCTTGCTCGAATTTATCCCAACAAAGCTCCTGGAGATAACTTGCAAACCTTGAAGAAAACGTGAGATAAAGAATAGATAATGTATTGCATGCACCAATAACACAACAAAGTTTATATCATTAGCAAATACAAAACATATAAGCCAACAACTACAATATTGCTAAACCTAGCTAAGTAAACAAAATTTACCCAAGCAAATATTCAATATTCCATAGAAAACATTCAAAGAAAGAACAAGATCACCTCATAATAGAATGGAACACCAAGACAAAATCCGGTACTCCACGATCCTCCAAAGCTTTTCTCTATTACCAAAGGGAGAGGTTGTAGCAACAAAATTGCTCCAAGCTCTCCAAGAACAAATGAAATGGAAGCAAGATGAACAATGAGAGAGAGAGAGAGAGAGAGAGAGAGAGAGAGAGAGAGCATAACAATACTCAAGAGAATGGTGAGAAATGAGTGAGGGAGGGGTTCTATTTATACAATGAGAGGCAAAGTGACCCCTCTTGGATCTTTGCCAAATGTCAAAACCCAAGCCAAAGATGAGATCCAAGGATGGAGGGCGCAAGCTTTTAGGTTTAGACTGGATTAGTAAGTGGATGTGTGGAGGAGTGTGTGGGACACACTTTAAAGGTGATGTGAGAAAGCTAGGAAGGGCGCACCTCATGAGGGAGGGGCCCACGACTTGCTTTAATGCAAGTTTCCACTTTTTCCAAGAGAGGGGGCACAAATCCCAATGGGGGTGTGAGCTTTAAAGTGAGAGGTGGATCCAGGGGGTATGTAAAGGTTGGGAAAGGAGTTGGGTAGGTTAGGATATGTCTCTCTCATCATTATCCGCCTTCACTTTACTCCATTTACTCAATTATTACAAAATTGACATTTTTCTTATGTCATGGTTTAGCAATTAAAATCGTTTTTTTTTTTTTTTTTTAATATCTGACTGAGACTCCTTGTGGACTAACACCTAGAAAAAGTTATCCGACTGAGCTGAAACTAGGTCCAAGGGTGTAGGGGGTGTCATTCCATTTCTTTTGAGCACAAATACCCCTATCAAAAGCCCAAGGACCTAGTTTTTACAATATTTATCAAAAATTAATTAATTAAATTTCCAACCTTAGGAAATTTTAATTAATTAAAAAAAACCTATCTAGACTCGACAGAATTCCGTGAAACTTTTTGAGCTGTCTTACATGGTCATTTACATCATTCCTAAACACTAGCCACTAGAGGATGAATCCATTAGGACGCCTTTCACCACTTTGGAAATTTACTTAATAACTAGTAATGAGATGAAGCTTGATGGACGGTGTATGCATTTATAGTCCTCCTAAGCCTTCATCTAATAACACTATGAAACAAGCAAGAAGAACTAACAAATTGCAGATTTTTCCTACCAAATCCAAGAGAGATGCAACATAAAACTCTAGTTCACCAAGCAAATTCCACCACAAAGCAAGAGAGTAACCCTCCAAGAGGTGCGCACCACCTTAGCTCCACAAAAATAACAAGAGAGATCACCGAAAGACATTTGCACAAGAGAGAGATATCCAAGTTGCCCAAAGAGGGCGCAAATTTCAACCAAGTATCTTCTCCAAATGGGAGAGCTATGATGAAAATGAAAAGGAAATGATCCTTATTTATACAAAAGTTCTAAAAAGTGTTTGTCCACTTAACTTTAGGGTAAACCACAAAGTAAGGGGTCAACAACCTTTACTTTGCCCCTTTTCAATTTTAAATTTAATTTTTGCACATAAGAAACCCTAAAAGAAGCATGACGTCACCCCTTTAGGGAAACATTTTGGCACTTTTAGCAAATCATTGAGCTTGGAGACTAAATGTTGGGCCTCCAAAGGCCTCCCTCTCATGCGCTAGGGTCTCCTCCATTAAGCCAAGGCCTCTCTCCATCCAAAAGGTGCCAAGTGTCAATTCAACCACACCACCACACCAACCCCTAGCCCTAGGGTGACATCAAGCCCTCTAAATGTGACGTTTTGACCTCTAAAGGCCAAMCGTTGGGCTTGCAGGGGCTAGGTGAGGTCATCCAAGGTGTCTCTCAAGCCTTCAAAGGCTGACATCATCGTCCGGTGTGCAGGTCATGGTATCCATCTTGTGGGCTTYATGCCCCAAGGAAGCCCAAGCTAGGCTTGTTCCTCCAAAACTATCCACCAAGCAAGGTCCTGCAAAGACAATGAATATGCCCTCCAAGGATCTCAAGTCAAACATATCATGATAAGTAAATCAAATCAATAAAAGAGTCATTTAAACATGTGCATCAAAACCCACCTCATCAAATTAAACAAGTGCTCAAAGACCCTATGCAACTTGCCAAGTTTAGGTATGGGAGGGTTGACAAAGTGACCTATTGGGTAAATCCTCCCCTAAGTCAATGAGTGTTTCCTAGGTGGACCCCCCTCTAAGCCATGTGTAGAAGATGAAGTGGATGGGGGCAAGACTTTTGGGCATGGAGTTCATGACATACATGTTGATGGTTTGGTAGGTGTGGGAGGATCTTTCCCTCATAGATGACCTTTCTTAGATGCAGAGAAGATTCTGGAAGCAAGAGATCCATTAAACATATATTGAAATACCGTAGAAGAGAAGTCGGCCCAGAAGAATAAATTAATAATGAAAAGACACATGTCCAGAGAAGAAGTCAGCCCGGTCTAGTGGCCAGGAAGACTATAAATAGAGGACGTCTTGGCTTATTTGTTCACTCATTCACACTCTCCCAGCTACACAGAAGCAAGGCGCAAGTTTGGAGGAGGTGATGCAATAGTTGCAGCTGCATAGTTTATTCTTGTTCAGTCTTTTGGTATCTTTCTCTTGTGTGCTACTCCTTGAGGAGGCGTGCTACCTTTGTATGGTGCTACTGCTACATCTAGGGGTGATATTTCTGGTTAAGCTAGCACTTGTGCTAGGACTTGCTTTGTGAACGAAATCTATCTAAGAAAGGTTGTTGGATTTTTCCCCCATTTGGGGTTTTCCCAGGATAAATCTCTTGTGTTCTTTTCTGTCTCTTGTTTATGTTGCTACTGCTCAGTACATAATATATATGTTAATGGTAACGAAGTAAAAGAACACTAGTAACACTAATGTTCTGTAAATAAGGAAAATCTAACATGGTATTAGAGTTGGTTACCTTCAGAACATATTGATCACTGGAAGGAAGATCACTACAACAACACCCTACAGCTGCAATACTTTGTCAAGCTTGTTGAGCACTATCCCAAGGACGTTGGGAATAATTCCTTCACAAAGCAGTGCGCCCTAACCTAGCTCACCCTCTGAAAGCCTCAGCGTGCAGTTTGGTGAATTATGAAAAATCGAGGTTTTTCAGTGCTAGGGTTTCTACCGGTGAAAATGTCAACCAGTATGAGAGTTGAGGATAGATTGGATAGAGCAGATAACTTCAAATACTGGAAGCATAGAATACAACTCATTCTAGAAGAGAATGAATTATTGGATCACGTCAAGAAGATGTTTCCAGAACCCGAAGATGAAGAAGCAAAGGCAAAGTTCAAGAAGAATGAGGTCAAGGCCAAGAGGATCTTGACAGACTCAATCAAGGATCACCTGATACCCAATGTATCGGAACTAAAGACTGCAAAGGAGATGTTTGATGCCCTAACCAGACTCTATGAAAGCAAGAACACTAGTTCGAAGCTTACCCTACGACATCAACTCAGAAATGTGATTATGAACAAGTCAGAGACGATAGCCAACTTCTTTACAAGGATCTCACAGATCAAAGACCAGTTATCAGCGATTGGATATCTAGTAGAAGATGATGAACTAGTAACCACTATGCTAAATGGTGCCCCTTTGTCCAAGGAATTTGTGCAAGAAGAAAGTTACCCAAGTTTGACAAGTTATGGGCAGATTCCTCTCAAGAGGAATCTAGATTGATGTCCAAGAAACAAAAGGTAGACGATGAGGAAAACCAAGCACTTGCAGCACAAGTGAAGAAGAGAAAGGAAAGAGAAGAAGGCAGTCCAAGGAGGTCTAAGAAGCCACGTCGTAAGAGGGATGTGTCAAAGGTTCAATGCTTCAATTGCAGGAAGATGGGACATTATGCCGCACAATGTCCTCACAAACATGAGAAAGAAAAGGAGAAGAAGAAACACCATGCACTTGCAGCAGAAGCCGAAGAGCACTCAAAGGCGTCAAAGGATGAAGAATTTATCTTTTAGACAATGGTGTTGTCATATGAACGATAGAAGGAAACTCAAGCAGGACAACAACACCAGACTCCAGGTTTGCATATCAGGTTTGATATTTTATATTGTTGTTGCTCAAGAAAGTATTGTACCTAGGATAGCAGTCTTTACAGCTTTATTATTTGCTATTGCTATCAAATGTTTAGGTACACCTGAATACTGTCGGTACGATTACCATTAAGAAAATGCCCATTGTTAATGATATACTTGTCTGGAAGATGAAATTGGTCTCCTCTAGGAGATGTTCTTGATTACTAACCATTCCATGGAGTTTACCATGGAAATGTTGTTCTTGTCTCTTGTTCCAGGTAGGTCATAGGTGATAGCTCTGAGGAGCTATGATAACGGTTGCAGAAGGCAACTATTTAGACACTCTCTAGCCGAGACATAGAACTGTGTACACGAACGTACACACCCATGTGAAGTAGAAGACGAAGAAGAGTATTTCTTATGGAGATTGACTGTGAGGAGCAAAAGGCTCCAAAGATGATCGTATAGTTAATTTGACCACTCTTCAGATCATTAGGAAGAGTCAGTAGTGCTAGAAAGGCCTACCTAGAAACGATGCAGTAAACAAGCATGTTCTCATACAGATACATGGCATTGATAAGCCATACTATGAAGAGAAGCAGATGACTCCACCAGTGGTAAGGCAGGTGGCCCCACAAAGTACCAACTCAGAAGGAGCTAGATTTCAGAGGGAGTCAACCCTTAGGATCCAGTAGGGAGGAGCAACCTCCCAGCACAAGTCCATAGGAGATCAGACTTCAGAAGAAGTCAACAGATGCAGCGAAAGCAGGTGGCTCCGGAGATCGTATAGACTCAGAGGGAGTCAAGCTTCAGAGGGAGCATGCAGATTCTAAGTGAGCCTGATCTTAGAGAAAGTCAGTGGCTTAGAGACTTTCATTCAGAAAGTGTTCCCTCTCAGATTCAAATAGGAGAGAGAGACGTTTTCCAGGACTGACAGACAAGTGCCATGAGTTGAGGAGGCTAGATCGAAGCTTTAGAGGCTTCTAGGAGATGTGAGATCTCCTAGGAGGATTCCCTTGTCTCGATAGACCTTGCTGCAGTGATAGAGGAGGAAGGCAGTTAGAAGGACTGGGATATAGATTTTGCCTCAGTTCCAGAATCCACACATGTTTACCAGCTATGTGGCATTGATGAGCAACATCATTGATTCAAAGCCTTCCACCATTGAAGAAGCTGTTGAGAAGCAGGAATGGAAGGATGCCATGATGGAGGAGTATCAGTCCATCATGAAGAATGATATGTGAGAGGTGGTTTCGAGACCAGAAGGGAAGTCAATAGTGACTTCTAGGTTGATCTACAAGATCAAGCATGTTGCAGACGGAAGCGTGAAGTGAGATTTGTGGCTAGAAGATTCTCCCAGTAAGAGGGAGAATCTGCAATGGGATGAAACTTTTTCTCCTGTAGCAAAATACACTTCCATTAGATCAATCATTGCGATTGCTTCTGCAATGGGATGGAAATTATACTAGATGGATGTCAAGACTACTTTCTTGAATGGTGTAATAGAGGAAGAAGTTTACGTAGAACAACCACAAGGCTTCGTGATCCATGGGAAGGAGTCCCATGTGTGCAGATTGAAGAAGGCCTTGTACGGACTAAAGCAGACACCCAAGACATGATATGCTAGATCAAACAGTTATTTGATGAGCTCGGGGATGGTTTCCCATTGATCCTACATGTGGATGACATGTTTCTGACAGGAGATGAGAATCTCATAGTTGGGTGGAAGAGGGAGCTCGTTCCAGAGTTCGAGATGAAGGATCTAGGTTTGATGCATTACTTCTTGGGATTGGAAGTGTGGCAGGGATCAGATGAGATTTTCCTTAGCCAAGGAAAATATACAGTTGAGATCCTGTAGAGATTCAGGATGATGGATTGCAAGTCCATGACCACACCTATGGTTACGAATTTGAAGTTCTTGAGTGATTCATCTTCAGATTTGATTAATCCCATGATGTACAGACAATTGATCGGATCCTTGATGTGCCTGGTTAACACCAGGCCAGACATATGCTTTGCAGTGAACACTTTGAGTTAGTAACTTAGTACATGATTGAGCCTAGACATGTACATTGGATAGCAACAAAGCATGTGTTGAGGTACCTGCATGGTACGGTTGGATATGGACTTGGATATGTCTCGGATGGAGAAGTGAAGCTACAGGGATATACAGATTCTGACCAGACAAGGAGTGCAGTGGCTTGGAAGAGTACTTTCGGATGTTGTTTTAATCTGGGATCAGGCATGATCTAATGGTTGAGCAGGAAGCAGACGTCAATGGCACTCAGTACATCAGAAGCAGAGTATATCGCAACAAGCGTGGCAAGCTGTGAAGCAGTGTAGCTCCGGAAGTTGCTAGCTGGGATATTTGATCTAGAATTAGAGCCAACCTTGATACATTGTGACAATCAAAGTTACGTGAAGCTTACCGAGAACCATGTATTCCATGACAGGTCTAAGCATATAGAGATCAAATATCATTACATCCGAGACATGGTGGAGACAAGAGTTGTGGAGCTCCAGTACATATCCACGGACGAGCAGATAGCGAACATTCTCACCAAGCCCTTGTCAAGAGTGAAGTACGAGTACTTTAGGGACAAGCTTGGAGTGTTTTCGAATGTCCACCCTCGTTGAGAGGGAGGTGTGTTGTTTCTTCTCATGCTGACTAACCCCTCTAGCCAAGGGTTCCCTGGATTTGTCATGTGAGGTGACTGAGGGGGTAATGCATTGTCGAACTTACTGAGAAAAGAAACATCACACACGTAGTCATAAGACTAGGGCGAAGGCTGTGTGACTTTGGACAGTAGTTGTGTGCTACTTCGGTGGTTGTGTACCACTGGCGGAGACTGTGTGTCTCTGGACAATAGCTGTGTGCTACTACAGTGGATGTGTTCCACTGGCGGAGGTTGTGTGACTCCAGACAGTAGTTGTGTGCTACTTCAGTGGTTGTGTACCACTGTTAGAGACTATGTGTCTCTGGACAATAGTTGTGTGCTACTACAGTGGATGTGTTCCACTGGCGGAGGCTGTGTGACTCCGGACAATGGATGTGTTCTACTAGCAGTGACTGTGTGTCACTGGACAAAAGTTGTCTACTACTTGGCAACAATTGTGATCTATTGGATGACATTATAGTAGCTGTGTGCTACTAGTTGATTGTCATAGAGATTACCAAATCGCTTGATGTAGTTGTGTGTGCTATCACTTGATCGCAGAGATTGTGCCTGATGATTCAAGCTACCGAAGGCATTATAGCAGCCGTGTGCCTGCTAGCAGATTGCAGAGTGGTCGGTGGACTACCATATGAAGACATCGTGAAAGATGTCTCCCTAGCTAATAGGGAGTGTTGATGTTTTGGTAGCTGCGAGAGGATCTTTCCCTCCTAGATGACCTTTCTTAGATGCAGAGAAGATTCTGGAAGCAAGAGATCCATCAAACAGATTTTGAAATACCCTAGAAGAGAAGTTAGGCCAGAAGAATAAAGTAATAATGAAAAGACACCTGCCAGAGAAGAAGTATGCCTAGTCTAGTGGCGAGGAAGACTATAAATAGAGGACGTCTTGGCTCATTTGTTCACTCACTCACACTCTCCCAACTACATAGAAGAAAGGCACAAGTTTGGAGGAGGTGACGCAGTAGCTGCAGTTGCACAATTTATTCTTGTTCAATCCTTTGGTATCTTTCTCTTGTGCACTACTCCTTAAGGAGGTGCGCTACCTTTGGATGGTGCTACTGCTGCAACTAGGGGTGGTATTTCTAGTTAAGCTAGCACTTGTGCTAGGGTTTATTTGATTGGACTTGCTTTGTGAAGGAAATCTATCTAAGAAAGGTTGTTGGGTTTTTCCCCCATTTGGGGTTTTCCCAAGATAAATCTCTTTTGTTATTTTTTGTCTATTGTTTATGTTGCTACTGCTCAGTACATGATATATATGTTAATGGTAACGAAGTAAAAGAACAATAGTAACACTAATGCTCTGTAAATAAGGAAAATCTAACAATACCAGGGATCAAAGTGTCTCATTTATGGGTGCCTTTGTAGAGGGTGTGTTGCACCTTCGTTTTCAATGCATCATTTTTCCAAGCCCACTTATTGCTTTTTGTTTTTTTAAGATGTTTCCAGGTTGAAGCCAAGGTGGGGCTTCTACCTAAGCATGAAAAACATTGCCCGCACACGCTCTAACTTGGTTGGCATTTTTGCATTTGTTATTTTTCATAGTTTCCATCAGTTTCTTATGAGAGACATTTCATTGTCCTCGGGATCCCTGAGCGAGCATCTAGAAGGTTCATGATTGGATTTTATCTTTTGCCAGCTACAAGCCTCTGGGCCTTTAACCCCTTCTTCCCATGAAATGAGGGACAATCCCTTCTTGGGTTAGTACACCCAAAAATCCCAAACGATAAGGAGACGAGGGGATGAACTTTGAAGTGTGAAAGTGGTAAGTATGATCGGGAATGGCACGATGACTTGTCAAGGGGACCCCCCAGTAGCAAACCTATCCCTAAGGGCGACCACTTACTAGGACGTAATGTCAACGACCAAGGTGAAACATGGCAAAGAGCATAACTTCCAAGTAGACATTATATAATCGAAAGCAACTTTTAAATGCAACAGACTCAAATGCGTCAAATATTGAAATGACACTTACCATAATACCTAGCTTGTACCTTATGGAGCAAGACCCAATGTCTTTTGGAAGCAGGCTGGTGTGGCAGATACCATCGTGATGAATCTGGGATCTGTGGTGGTGAGGTGGGCCTTTGTCTGTGCAAGTGGACGTTGTCAACCATCTGTCTCTCGTTACTCCATGTCTGCAACCTGAGGGCCTCGAGACATCATCTCCTTAGTTATCCCTAGGAAATGGGGATAATAGGTCCCATTCAAAACTCAACAGAGTTAATGGTTTTTAGTATTTCAAGATTGGCAGGATTACAACGTCTCCACTGGATTCTATCACGTATGCGGGTATGGAACTGGCATTTAATCAAGAGCACCAAGCCCTCTATGTACCTCAATGTCCACCGGTTAACGTTTTTGGGGTTGACCGGTCCGGTTCTGATAACATTGTTCTCTACAATACAAGGATGTACAAGTGTCATACTAGGGTTTATCCAACTCCCATGATGAAATGCTCTTGAGGAATGATTCTCCTAGGGTTTAATGCCTCTCCTCTACGATGGTGCACTCTCTAACAAGATGTTAGTCCAATGCTCCTATTCCATGGTTGTATCATGGTTTTCCTTCTAAAATGTCATTTATGTGTATCATTTTTTTTTTCTTGCAAGATATATATATATATATATAGCCCTTTATGTAGAACATTTCTTATAGCTTATTAATGGTCTTACTACTCATCTCAATTATCTACAACAATGTTTTTTACATGGTCTTAGGAGTCATCTTTCCTAGTTGAGGGTGTGTCCTCACCATTTGAGAGTCAAGGCAAGTCACTATATCCCTTAGGAAGATAGGATTTGCATACTATGTTCCTTGTAGAAGGCCAAGGATAAGGAACATTTTGTTTTCAAGTGTGTTATTTATTACAAAATTAGATGGAGATTTCATTGCCTTCACAAAGGCTCATGAGGATCCCTTTCTTCCTTCTTCCATCATCCTAACTAGAGGTGCCTAGTCTTGTTTCTTTGGGAGGTGGTTGCCTTTATTAAATGGAAGGCCTTGCTCTACTCCTCCAATCTATGAGATTGATCATGTGACATGTCCTTCTTTCAACCCATCTTACCCAAGGGGAGTATCGAGTGTCATGTCAATTTTGGAGATATTGACATGAATAATGAGAGTGCCTCGTTACTGTAATTGCCACATCAGACACATTACCTGATCTTAGGAGAGCTTCCATGTGGAGCTCTCAGTGGCCTCCCTTGGCCCAATCCGCTTCTCCTAGTATGGGCCATTTTCTAGATGACATTATTGTGCTTAGCATTTGTGGATTTAGAGTGATTAATGGGAATAAGAGCTCCCCATTTGGTTCTGACATTTCCTCGAAAGAGAATATCACAGATACACGAGAAGTGGAATATAATATTTTATTATAAATGGATTCATTTCATACAATGTGGTATATATTTCATACATTAGGTAGTTTATGATACCTCCCTCACCTAAGCACGAACTAATGACATGTTATTACTTTACCTAATGACACTTTATTATGTCATTTAACATAAGGTGGCTTTACTAAACTTTGGACTCCAGTATTGGAGTGTCAATACTCCAACATTGACTAAAGACTGGTTTGTCTCCAGATTTCCGCTCGTGGCTTGGTTGACTTGCTCTCTCCATTGTGGCATTGCTTGATCCCTTTTTCTTCCTCTCTAAAGCTGTACTTCTTTGTGGTGATTCATTGGACATTAATAAAATTATCTTATCTTATTGTCAAGTGTTTACCCATTGTCGGTTTAACCCTACTTTTTTTATTTTTTTATTATGTCATGTGCCATTTTTTTCTTTTAGGGATGAGATGCGCACTATCCCTTTTGTATTTGATATGGTAACTCACTATTAATAGCTGTTGTCTGTATATCATATTACTCTTTTTGTGTAACTGATTGAACCCCGTATTAACTTATCTACTTACAAAATGTCCAATTCTTGAGAACCTATGAGATTGTTAATGATGCACAATTACATTGCAGTGTACTCCCTAAAACACATTAAACACAAAAGGTAAATGTTACTTGTGATTCTGTAATGAAATGAAGACTTTGCCTATAGTTAGACTACAACTTCTATTATTTTTCTTTTGTAAACAATCATTTGCTTCATGAAACACTGAATTTATTTGCTAGTAGAGCTTCCCCTAATTATTAAAATTTCCTATTTTAACTTCAGTGTAGTTTTCTTCATATTGGGTGTAAATCAGTTCTGAATTCTGTGATTTACAGGAGCGCATCAGGCGAATGCAAAGTGTGTTCAATAGAGAGAGAAGCAAGTACAAGAGGAGCTATGAAAAGTGGTATGAAAATGACTCTGATGCATACCAGCAGCAAAATTTCCAGCGGGAAGATTGGTATTGGAAGACAGATAAATCTTACAGGGAGAAAACTGCAAATGAACGGAAAGCAAGGATGCGAACTTCTGAAAACTATACATTAGCACATCATTATGAAGCATTGGGCCTTGACATGTATGCTCTCTGTTCACATTTTGCAGCTTCTGGTTGTCTGCTTGACAGGTTCACTATACATTTCATTGTTAAATTCAGTAATGTTTGCTTGTTTGTTACTTATCCTGCCCACCATTGCCTGGTTCAGGTAAATTCACTTCTTATATAATATAATAATTGGTTACTTGCACAAGGACATGAAAGGGCTATACAAAATTAGGAAGCTGCACATTAGAGTACAGCCTTCATACTATATATCAGTCCTCATAACTGGACCAATATTTTGTCTATAGTACTGCTATTATCTTCATGTAATTAACAACGGACAGAAAAACATTAACTTCAACAGAAGATTGCTGGGGGTAATGAACTCAAGACATTTGAAAAATCGGAAAATATCAACATAAGCTATCATTTATTACTTTTTTTTTTTTCATTTTAAAAACATAAGCTAACAACAACAACAAATAATCGCATTGCCACATAAATATGAAAATAAGACTAATATATAAGATGCCAAATGAATCAATGATACATCAAACATTAATTGTTGATACCAATAGCTTTCCAATCAAGACTCAAAACTGAATACACAATACAAAAGTACATCAAATATATAATATATGTATCTCATCCTCATGACTCATCTACAATGATCAATCTACTTCTTGACTGCCTTTGCCCCTTTTACGGGCAAAGGTAATGGGTCGTCCTCTAGAATAACATCTTGTGGCTTAAGTCAAATGTCTACTGGAGGTTGTCTCAATCTATGTAGGTAATGGTACTGACACTAGCACCTAGCTCTCTCACTCTTAGTGTCATCCTCCTCCTCCCCTAGTGGCACCAGGTCATCCTTCCTTCCCCCCTGCTTCTGCTCATCCTCCTCCAACCTATTTTGTGGTCATTTTTTGGACATTAATAAAATTGTCTTATCTTATTATCTTATCTAACCACCCAAGTGCCTCCTTAGTAAGCCTCTTGGTTTCCACTGACGACTCAGATGTGGTGTTAGAGTTCAATGAAATTACATCCATATCAAGGGCTCTCTCAAGGTGCTTCACCCACAATTGGAGATTGTAGATGTAGATCATATCATTAAGGTGTCAATATTCTAACTTGTTAGAGGATCATAAGAAATGTTAGAGGGTCATGGAGAGTGCATATCAAGTCTATTAAGGGCCATATTTTATAATAACTTTATTTCTAATTTGTTGCATTTCTATGTCCGTATTTTTTTAAACACTCAAATTGTCCTTGTAATCGGAAGTGCTACAAGTTTGGGTAAGCACCTGAAGGACAAATCTCTATAAAATGACCGTAATTTTTCTACCAAACATCTACAATAAATAAGAAAAAATTGAAAATACTTAAATTACAATTCTATCCAGTAGCAAACAGGAAAGAAATAAACAAATAAAACAAAATAAACCATTGAAACCTGTAATTAGAAGTCAAATTGCTTATTTGGCGAGTCTTCCTTTCTTGGACAACCATGTGAAAATCAAATAGTCCATTGTTGTTCTTGTACATCTTCATCTCTCTTTTAATGGTATAGTGGTTGGTTGGATTAGGCACCATCCTCTTAATACAAGTAAAGAACCCTTCCATAACGTTGCCATCAAAAGTTAAATATGGGCCATGTTGCATGAATGGGATGATGGAACATATTGTTCCATCGTTCATCAATCAACTACTAGATCATTGGATGTTTTTCATATCCAAGATCACACTTGTCTGTACAATAAGAGTGAATAGTTTCTTTGGCCCTATCCATGGCATCATATTGTTAGTCCATTGTGGGCTTTTCCCCATAAACTAGGTGAAGAACCTTTACACAGCTCCTCCACCCCTACCCAAAAGGAATCTTGGTACACTATTTTAGCAATGGCCTGCGCTTCTCATTCCATGCTAGTACTAATGTACCACTCATTTGAAATAAGCATCCTCTTCACCTTCTGCATACAACCGAGGAGAGATTGAAGAAAAATGAACTTGGTGGAGAAAGGTGTGATAGAAAGACAAAAAGGTGTGATAAAGCGACGCACTCAATACTTGTTTCCAATGAATTTTCTCATTAGGCTGAGAACAAATACATGGCTATATATGAATGTCGTGATGTTGCTAGCCAAATCAATGGCATCCTTGACATAGTGAATTTTGGCTATGTCGTCTAGAATCAAATCAATGTAATGGGAAACACTTGGAGTCCAGAACAATGCGGGGTGCCTCTCCATTAACATTAGCAGCCACATAATTAGCATCGTTGTTTGTTAAGACTTGCACAACATGTTGCACACCTATCTCTTGGATGAACTTATCCGACAATTCACACAACAATATTGTATATTTAACATGTGTAGGCATATCAACGAATTTAATAAACATTGTTTTTCTGGGACAATGTGCCAAGAAATTATAGAGGGACATGCCCTTCCCATCCGTCTAACCATCAAATATCATCAATGCATGCAATGGACTCTAATGAATTTTTAAGGTCTTCCAATCTAGTATTGATATCGCTTGTTTCCTTTTGAAGGACTTGTTATCGCACAATTTGTAGCAAGGATAAAAGCTTGAGGTTTGAAGGTCAAACTGGCGTAACAGGAACCAATCCCACCCAATGTCACCACAATGGGATGGTTCTTTCTCTTTAGGGAGGTGAGGCCCAAGGGAGACGTCCCTGATGACCTGGGGTTTTGAGAAGGCAAGAGGATTAAAAGACAAGGATAGATTCCCCCTCACAAGTCACCACCAAGCAGATAGTCCCGGCTAAACAACCAATAATAAAGTAAAACCCCCAAAGATATACCTACCTGAGACAAAGCAACAACAAATGATATATGCAAATTCAATGGGTTAGTACTTCATATAAATATGTGGCTATCTGATGAACATATGGGACGAACAAAGTTCGCTCACACAAGAATTATCCAAAATATTTGGAATATCACAAAGTAATCCATATAGGACTGTAAACAATAAATGAATAGTAAGATATAAGATATGAGATATAATGAGATGATTACAATTGAGAATGAGGGCCTGCTTATATACCCACGCAGGGGTGCCCTTTACCAATAGTCATGTCCTTTGAGACATGACCTTTCATTATTAATAATTATTATT
>SNQJ01S0011037.1:0-16495 GCA_010110895.2 Picea sitchensis
ACAGATTTCAAATAAAAATGCATCTAAATTTTTATATCCTAAAGACTCTACTCTTATCTTTCAGCACTCTGTATAACAAATGCATTTATTTTTTAATATGTTAGACTTTTATTCTTATCCTTCAGTAGTCTGTATGGCAAATGTTCACAAATACATTAAATTTTTTATATTTCTTATCTCCTATTAATTTTATGTCATCATATATTTTTAATGTCATCATATATTTTTATCTTTCACCAGTCCACATTGAAAATGCAGTTAAATTTCCAAATTTAATCTTTCACTGTCAACAAATTTTTTACTTTCTTATATACTTTCAAAAAAAAAAATGTTTTCTATATACTTTCCAAAATATATGAGACGGAAACCCATCACCTAGTAAATAGTTTTAAATAGAGTGTATGATCCATAATTCAACATTGAGTGCAAATAAAAAACATGGTCAACAAGTTCACAGTATGTCCCATCTGGTAACATAAGGAAAATTATAAGGATTTCCATTAATAGATTGATTTCTAAATTACAATGAATATTTCATATTTCAGGAACTAGATGGAACTAGATATACAGAGATTATAATCATCATTTAAAAATCACTCTTAACACATCAATAAAATTTTATGTATGTTCGAAGACATTAATCAACACAACAATTTCATACAAAATTTTATGCAAGGATGTAAATCAAAACAATTGTGAAGATGACAATATACTATAGAATTATTTTTATAATAACGATTAGATTTTAAACGTCAATAACTAAGATCGTTTCACATGCCTATTGGGTTTGTAAAATTATGATATGCTAACCAATAAATATCTGTACACATAAATACGGTGACCCAAAATGGTTGATTGATGACTATGATTTTTAAATTGAAAAAATCTTGCGCACCTACTCCTTGTTTCGGCTTGCTAATCCTAGACTTCACCAGTACCTCCGAGCGAATGCTAGGGGTACTCTTCTTCCCCCTTTGGCACCCAGCTGCAAAGGGCCACAAACAAAAACCAAAACGCAATAGCTCCAAGCTTGTCTCGCAAGGATGAGCTTCCACTCCTTCTTCAACCTTGGTATCCCAACTGTCATAGGTAAAACACAATCCATAATAATTTTGGCAGCATAACCTTACTAAGAATAATTGAGATCCATTTCCCTTCTACACCTTTTGTTTTATAGAAATGTCCTCACTCACACATGTCCACATGCACTATTAATTAATTTTTTAATTAAATTAATTAGTATTATTCACCCACATACTTGTCACACTCTCCCCAAGTTGCACATGTAATTACCAATTTTATTTTATTTAAAAAGTGAATTCCTTGCATTCCCCATTGTGTTCCTATTTTCTCTCTTAGTTGTCCCTTTGTTCTTGAATTTCTCATTTAATGAGTGTCTCCTAACTAGATCTTAGTTAGAGTTGGATTATGAGTCTTCTTCTAGTTAGACTAGTGGTAGCTTGACTCTAAATACTATTCTATGTGTACACCTATTCTCTCATAATTTATTTTTTTCTATTTTAAAAATTCATTGTGTTATTTTCATGCACACATGTGCATTCTATCCAATCTTTATATTTTTTTCTCACTTTTTCCTTAAATTGATTTATCTCAATTCTTTTAATTGATTTAATATTTTAATTTAGTCCCCCAACTAAACTTAGACTTAGGATTAGTCTTAGAATTAAGCTTAGACTTTTATTGAGATTTATAATTAATAAATTCATTGTTTAATTAATTATTTTCAATCCTACAAGGTCTAATAAATTCAATGTTTTCTAGGCCACCTAGATTTATTGACTAAATGTTTTAATTACATGACGTTCTCTTCTAGACGCACGTCCATGCTCCAAGGATGCTACTCGTCTTTGACTGGTTTTGGAATTTTGTCCGACCATTGGAGTCAACACTCCACTCGGTCGACTTTGTGAGAGACTTAGGGATTCTAAGGAATAATGAATCTGCCTTATTGCGTGCTACTTAGAAACTTCTTGAGCGACTGTATCGGTCTTCCCTCACGACATCGTGGAACACTCAAACTAGGTAATCATTAACCTACCATTCAAGCCATGACATGAGTGCTAGTAGCCTATGACAGGGACGTTGCCACACCTCTCCCTCATTTTCTAGTTTTTGTGCATGACCCCTCTACTTCTTATGTGAGTTGGATTAGCAAGCATCGTCAAGCCTCCATCCATTGATAAAACCCATGTCAATAATCCATACACATAAATCATATTGTAATCAATGATATGTCACAAGTGCATAAAATGAAATATTCAATTAAAATACAATTCACTCTATTACTCAATCGAATACAATTCACTCCCTCACTCAATCTGGAGTCCAAGGAAGTGCATTGATGTCATCATCATTCATAACCTGTCATGTGTCCTACACACTCAGGAAAAAATGTCAATAGCACCTGCCAATATATATACATCAAATAGCAATAAGTCACAACACATCATCATCATCATGTATAATCCATAATCGAAATGAAATCATAGTGTACCATAACCGGATAACTTGCACACAAGTGTCCTCAAAGAATAAGTTAATAAAAGTGTGCTCAGTAGCGCAGGATGTTACATACACCCGATTTTGTGGAAAGTGCAACGGATAAGTGTCGCAATAGCAATGACAAAGTGTGGAAAATTTGGTCATATTTAATAGTGAGAGAGAGATTTGTGGGAAGGTTAACCAACTGAGTTTATATTCAATATTCATGAGAATTTATACAAAAATAAATATGGTCTGAGCATTTATACGAGCTCCAACTAATCCTTTTTTAGGTTGCATTTATCCTCTACATGCATTTACCTACATTATTACATGTATTCATACATTCTTATTCTAGCGTATAATGTATGATGGGTTATTAGAAGGGCCTAAGAGGCCTCCCAATCTCTCCCCCACACTCAAATCTTTTCTTGTCGTGAGAAAGTGTGAAGATAATTAATGAAATGTTACTCTTTAGCCTTTGTCCTCAATCTGGGAAATTCATGTGTTGTTAGTGAGTCTCCAATGTTAAACTACAGTGCCCCAAAATGGCTCTCTTTACCCTCTTCTTACACCATCATTCCTTTGGAGTGATTCTTGTCTTGTCCTATACTCACATTTCCCTTGCACACACCCTATAATGGAGGACCCACCAACTTACCATTTCTCCACTTTCTGGCTTCCGAGGTCACAACTATGGAATTATTCTACAACTTCTCTAATATGGGGATCAATAAGTTTAGTATTTTTTGTTCCAATCATATTGTATTTTAAGCTCTTGTGTGTGTAAATTATGAGATGTATCTTACTTGAATGCCTTCAATGCTGTAAAAATGCTCATCATCTATTGTAATGTCTCCTAATTTTTTCAAACATTTTTTTTCAAACTAATATACAACTAACACTATTATTTTTTACATCATTATTAACCAACCGAGGTTAAACTTATGCTCCATCTATTGCAATATTTTTGTTTATTGTCATGTCGCTTTATGACATGTAAAAATGTCTTACTTCTGATATCAAGGAAATTACTTTCGATGATTATATTCATCTTTAACATTAACAAGACTCTCGTCGCAATAGGAAATACTCCTTTTCCCCTTGACATCTATGTGTGATTGTATGGAGGTATTTATTGGAACTATAACTTTTACCCTATCTGTTGCTTTTAGAAATAAAATTCTTATTCAAAATCTGGACGACTTTGTGGAATATGTCGACCTAAAAGTTTCTTAATTAAAGACGTTACTTATAATCCTTGTGAAAGTACTTTTCATTTCCTATGGATTGGTTATTATAGTAAGACCATAATCATTGTCAAATTTAAACTAGGTAATACTTATTATAACATTTAACCCATTCTTCTAGTTAGGCGTATGATTACCTTTAAGGTATAATATGGTTCATTTGATTCTTCATGTTTTTTTATGCATCAATTTTTGTACTCAATTTACGTATAACACTTGTTATTGAACCACAATAGGAAATGGCAAGTGATTTGCTAGGTATAAGGTTAAACCCATAGATGCTTCCCGTGAAGGGTTCCAAGCATAATTGAGTCCAGCTGTAACACATATGTAAACTATTAATGATTATCTCAAAGTGTACCTACTCCACCCAGAACTGATAGTGATCTCAATATTCTAGTCGAGTGATGGCTTGAATTGTCTATCCACGCAGCTGTAATGCGTGCCAGATGGTTTGAAAAGCCTGAGAGAAGTCAATTCTTCTCACCATTTGATTCTAACGTATTTTCATGTCTTATGGCTTCCCTGTCTATTCAAAAAATTTAGATTAAAGAGAAGAAGTGGATCTTTCTTGGAAGCTAGAGCATATTTAGTCTATGAATTCATGATTATTTATGACATAGCTTAAAGCTCTTACTTTGATTTAACTATTATTTCAAATCTCTTACATTACATGTTTAATGAAAAGATTAAGTTTAATGAAAAGATTAAGCAGAGACAAAATTGATGCAGTACACTACACTATGGATGTGTACTCTATTAATATGAACATGTACAGTTATACAATATGGTTACAAGACATTATGGAGTTACCAACAACTATAATAGTAAACTAACCAACTAACTAGTTAATGATGTAATTATGTATTTTCCTTAACACTCCCTCTTAATTACATCCGGGAAAAACTATCACTATCACTATCATTATCACTAGCGTCTAATGCAATAATGCAATAGACTTCACACTCCCCCTTAAACAAAACTTGGTCCTGACTCTGAGATTAATATCTCACATTTTCCCTATTAATGGAAGATTCAAATTCTCCGATACAATCATCAAGTTAGCATATGAGTAAACACCCTTGTATCTACCAAAGTGGACTTCATATCACATTCCTTTACCAAAGTGGATTTAATACCACATTCCTTTTGGCCAACGTCTCAAGCTGTTCGAAACCAGGGATAGTTGTGATGTATCATGACTAGTGCTTCATGTTGGTTGAAACCAAGGATACATGCTACATGATCACATATTGACCTATGTAGGCCTGATTCAATCAGGACTTACTGAACATGGAGAACAAAGCTTGTCTATAGCAAAGCTCACAACTTCTTACAAATGAGACCAAAAAACTTAAACCAAAAAACTTAGTGGAGTGAACCAAAAATTTAGTTATATTTTGTTGCATATCTTTTTCCATCCTCATTGGTATTCTCATCCATGACTTTGTAGGTTGTCTCCAAGAGGGGAGATCGTTATTCCAAAACCGATCAGCTGGAATATATAGCTAAGTTATTAAGGTAGCTTCATTTCTCGTCTCCCAAGGATTTGTTTATTTAGCATATTTATAGTTCGTATTTAATAAAATCAAAACCCTGTTATGTATGGATACATTACTTTCCCTTAAGCGCACATAGAAGTGGAAAACCCACAAGACAAGTATTTATTTTACCCAACTTGAATGCCCATAAAAACAAAGGTAGCAAGATCAGTCTGGAGTTGCATCTCACACGGTTTTTCAAACAGAGGCGTCGCCCAAACCAAATTTCCTGACACTGTAGCATTAACATTCGTGTAGATCTTTTTGTATTGCCTTTTGATACTTTGATGGTTGTGTTTGTGTATCGTCCATGACGTGTTTAAATATTAAACGAAAGGAATTCTATAGATTCTAACATTTTCCCCATAAGGGTTTTGTTGATACTTTTTTTTATTTCATGTAATGGCACACTCGTTAGGGTTTCAATGGAAACCATCTAACTCTTCTATTTAGATAGTATATTAATCTAGTTTATTATTTATTATTTGGATTTAGATAGTATATTAATCTAGTTTATTATTTATTATTTGGAAGAGAGCTTTGTTAATGATGGCCTTGTATAATCTTCATAGATTTCATTTTTGTGAAGTTTGATCTCTCTTTGGTTCAGAACCAAGCCTCAATGGTTACAACTTTTATCCCAGACTACTAAATATTATACATTCTCTACTTTTTATATAAATAAATAAATAAATTTTATACCCATAGTGTTTATTTATTGGTGCTATACCAAGGCTATATTCTATATTCTTCAGCAAGGTAAACATTGTATGACATTAACCTAGAAAGCATATGATAATTTATTTTCTTTAATTGTAAAGGAAAATATTGTTTTATTTTCACATAATTTTAAACTATGGATTATTCTTTTATATTGGAAAAAGAAATCCAACCAGTTTACAATTTTCCTCTTTGTGATATTACTATGAATACTTCTGTATATCTGTATTTTTCCTAGAAACAATTATTTTTCTTTTCTACATCATAGTTATTAATAAACAATTTGTTAATAAACAATGTTCAAATATATCTTTTTCCAATCATTTTATAATATCACAACCTTCCATAAGATATTTAATGAAATTATATATACACCATTACATAATCTTGAATCTGTAATGAGTAATACAAAAATATGATAATGTTATACTTTACCTTCTAATCCTCCTATATTTCTTTTTCCACTTATAAAGATTAACAATATTATTATTTGAAACTAGTTCTAAACTATGAATACAATAAAAAAATTTAATAATAAAATATACAAATTTTGCAGTATGTAAGTATAACAAATATTTCCTTGCAATGTTATCTTTCTTTTACTAACGGGTAATAATAGGAAAGAATAATATATCTCAATCTTTTTCAAGCTCAGGACAAACTAAGAAGAGAATCCAGTTCCTCCCAACCATAAACCAGAGTAGCCAAGTTATTTTCTCATGTCACCACCGAGCCTAATTCTTTATTCCACAGGAACTGAAAATTTCAATAATCATTTCGAGGTAAATTCCATAACTTAACTCTTTCTCAAGAACAATCAAGTTCAATTACTGCTCAATTCCTCCACAAGTACTCAACAACATCCTGCCTCCTCTATACTTGTATTTCCTCTTGTGTTACCAAGAACAATAATATCTTGCCTAGGTCTTTGTTTTCAAGTTATCCTCATCCCTAAACCTAGAGAGTCTTGGCCTAACTTTGTGCTAGTCTTTTCCCTCACATCCCACATCTTTGCGAGCAGGTTTACATTTGTTTTCATGGACAATATTTACCCTAGTGGTTTTTATCCCTTTTCTCTCTCCCATGGAATAAATAATTACTCTATTATAACCAAATTCCGTCATCAATTTTTCTCAAGTAAAATAAAATAAATTTAAAATAGTATTTACAAAAAAAATCTCACCATCCAATGTCTATGATGATATAATGTTAGATTTAGGTCTTTCTCAAAATAATAACTCAAATTTTAAATTATTCAAATATTTTAAATGGAGGGATATTACATCCTTCACCTCTTGAACTGAACAATGTCTTCGTGTTCCGATTTGAGCATCTCATCTCTCGAACATAAATGGATAATATTTCCTCATAGCTTCTTCCATTTCTCAAGTGGCATCCTCAATACTAAAGTGCCTCCAATTCACTTTAACCTAAACGATGGCTCTATTCCGCAATAACGACTTCTCCTTCTTGATGACTGTGATGACCAAACTCTTCCTCCATCTTTCCTCTGAAATCTGCTTGATGTTGTTGTAGATGCAATCTGTTTCTATATTGTTGTAGCTTTACCTTCCAATACCGTGTTGTAGCTTCACTCTTGTTACCTTGTTGGAGATTCCTTCCTTGAGGTATTCTTCTTAAGCCACTCATCCACATCCATTGACATTCATTATCCAAAGAGCGTAGAAGTTTCCTTCCTATCGAGAATGCGTAGATATTCCACCTGAAACTCACCTTCTAGCTCGACCTAGATAACATTCCAATTAACAATATTAATTACATCATGCACATATTTCTTTAGCAATGAAACATTAAATACATTGTGTACTTTCAAATTTGATGGTAGTGCAAGCTGGTAGGCTATTGGTCCTACTTTGGCAAGCACTTAAAAATGCCCAGAACACCATAGTGACAATTTAAAACTTTTCCCAAGTTTAAATGAATTATTTCTAGGTTTTAATTTTAAGTAAACATGGTATCCAACATTGAATTTTGTATGCATCCTTTCTAAATCTGCATATCTCTTCTACTTATGTTGTGTACTTTTCAATTTTTGTTTTTCTTTCTAAGCACTGGTCTCCATTTCCTTTAGCATGTCTGGTCCTAAAATGATTTTGTCAATTGGACTGTCCCAAATGAGAGGGGTTCAACACCTTTTGCCATATAAAACTTCAAAAAGATTCATTTTTAAGGAAGACCTATAACCATTATTGTATCCAAACTCAATCGAATGAAGATACTCCTCCCACTTTGTTGGGAAATCCATAACATAAATTCACAACATATCCTCAACTATGTAGTTAGTCATTTCGTTCTGACTGTCAGTTTGAGGATGATAAGTGGTGCTAAAACTTAGTTGTGTGTCTAGTCCATTGAACAAGGCCTTCCAAAAATTAGAGGTAAACTTTATGTCTTTGTTTGAAATGATTGTTTTAGGTAAACTATGCATCCTGAAAATCTCTTTCGTGAACATTTGTGCAATATTTAAAGCCTTCTGAGTAGATTCTACCGGAATAAAATGTGCAACTTTGGTAAGTTTATCTATTACTACCATTATAAAGTCATTTTCTTTCCTGGTTGTATGTAAACGTATAATAAATTCCATATTAATCACTTCCCATTTCCACTCACGAATGGGTATATGATGCAGTAGACCTGTTGGATGATTATTCTCAGTCTTAACTTGTTGACACTCAAGATATTTAGCCAAATATTCTGCTACTTCTGATTTCATTGTTGGCCAAAAATATTATTTATTTAGGGTTGTGATGGTCTTTTGATAACCCGGGTTTCCATAGTAAGGCTTCTTATGTACTTCCATTAATATTAAATTCTTTAGTTTTGTGTTGTTTGGAACATAAATTCTGGTTTTGTACATAACTAAACCTTATTGATTACAACTAAA
The DNA here is from genome assembly GCA_010110895.2 of Picea sitchensis. Taxonomy (NCBI): domain Eukaryota; kingdom Viridiplantae; phylum Streptophyta; class Pinopsida; order Pinales; family Pinaceae; genus Picea; species Picea sitchensis. Next base: position 8,919 of record SNQJ01S0011037.1, read on the forward strand.
ATTTGTTTCTTCCTCATTTGACTTACTATTTTGATAGTTTTCTTGAATTTTCTGGTATTCCTCATCCTTTTACGTCGCTGCCACAATTTTTTGTTTCAAATCAGATTGTACATTGCTGCTAAAAATTGCATTTAACTGCCTACTAAGTGCATCTACTACTTTGTTTTCCTTTCCTTTAATATGTTGTATTTCAAAATCGTATTCTCTTAGGAAAGCTAGACATCTTGGTTTCCTTCCATTTATATTTGGTTATTCAAATAAATTCTTAATGTTGATGTTGTTATTTTTTAACAAAAACCTTCTACCCAAAAGGTAATGTCGCCACATCTTTAAAGCATGTACAATAGAAGTTAGTTCCATTTCATGAGTTGCACAGTTGGTTTCATGAGGTTTCAACTTTCATGATTCATAAGAAACTACATAATTATCCTGTATCAATACACCTCCCAACCCTTATAATGAAGCATCTGTGGATACTACAAGGTCCTTATGTGGATCTGCTATCTTCAGAATGGGTGTTGTCATGAGTAATTGTTTTAACTTTTCAAAACTCTCTTGACACTTCTGAGTCCATTTGAATCTAATTCCCTTTTTCTGTAAGGAGGTTATTGTATTAGCCAATTTTTAAATCCCTTCAACAAATCCACAATAATATCCTATAATACCCATAAAGGATCGGACATTTGAGACATCCTTTGGTACCGACCATTCTATGACGGCTTTGAACTTTTAAGGTTCAACTAAAATCCCTTCTCCTGAAATTAGATGTCCTAAATATTGCACTTTATCCTAATAAAACTCACTTACTAAACTTTCCGTACATTTGATGTTCTCTTAGTGTTTTTAAAACCAATCTTAAATGTTCTTCATGTTCTTCTCTAGTTTTTGAATAAATCAATATATCATCTATGAATACAATCACAAACTTATCCAAATATTCCCTTAACACACTCTTCATTAAGAACATAAATGTCACACGTGCATTAGTTAGTCCAAAGGGTACCACTACAAACTCATAGTGTCCATACCTAGTTCATAAATTAGTCTTATGAGTGTCTTCATATTTTATCCTAACTTGATGGTATCCTAACCGTAGGCCTATCTTTGAAAATATTTTAGCCTCCCCAACATGGTCAAACAAGTCATCAATATAGGGTAAAGGATACTTATTTTTTATGGTCATCTTATTTGGTTTCCTATAATCAATGCACAACCTAAAGGTTCCATCCTTATTTTTAACAAACGAGACTAGTTCTCTCAACAAAGACACACTTGATATAATGTATTGTTTACCCATTAAATATTGAAGCTACATTTTCAATTCATTCAATTCAGAAACACTCATTGTATAAGGGGTTGTAGATACCATTGAAGATATGGGTACTAATTCTATTGTAAAGTATATGTCCCTTCTAGGGGGTAGTCCTGGAATTTCTTCCCGAAATACATCTTGAAATTTTTGTAATATAGGATCTTCAGTTAATTTTTTTTTTATCACTTCCTCTTTGTTTTAATTTATATGAAGAACATATATTTCACAACCTTTTCTTTCATTTTGTTTCAACTGCAACACAAAAATATGTCTTACCGACACAAGTTGGGGTATCCTGCTAATTGTTCTTCTTTGACTAAATTCATCTAAACAGTTAAAAAAAAAATGGACAGTTTACAATAACTGAATGCTTTTCCATATAGTTCAGGCCTATGAGTACACCATAGGACCCCAATGGTAATATTTTCATCTCTACTTTTGTTCCCATACCATCCATGGTTATTATGCATTTTTTGTCGAATTCTTCAACCTTTCATTTCGTCCGAGTAGCTAACTATACTAACCAATATTTCTTATTCTTAACCTTATCGAGTTTACAGTCTACTACTATAGTAGGGGAAACATAACTTAAACTTGCACGAGGGTCTACTAAAATAGATACAATTATGTTATTAGTAATACCTTCAATTTCCACCATGGTGGACTAATGATCATCCTGTCAATTATCCAAGTCCGTTTTAATTTTATGGGTACATCGTTCCTTGTCATTAACTATCGTTGCTTCTTTAATTTTATGTACTTTCAAGTTTCTATTATTATTTAAAGGAAAATCTATGTACAAATGAGGTTCTTTGCAACCCCAACATTTTATTGGTGGTCTAGTTGTTTTATTCACCGAATCTACCTATTTGCTATTATTCTGGACCGATACACTTTTTTGTTTACCAATGAATCTATTTTCCTAACCGGTGCACTATGTGATCGATGGCGTGAATGATTAAACAATTTGTTTATGGGATCAAACTTGTTGTCTCTATTCTTATTCCGCCACATTTTTGTGCTTTCAGACCTCTATTTGAGTTGGGTGTAACATAACTTAACATGTCTTATTATTTCATCCATTGTATGAGGATTAAGTAACTCAATCTTATCCTTGTACTCTTATGGTAAAAAAACTCATAAACCATTGTGCCTCTACCTTTTCCTCCCTAAGATAAGGTACATATCTCATCAAATTGACAAACTTAGTAACAAAATATTCAATAGTCATTTTTCCTAACTTGAGATCATGAAATTCCTTATCTTTTCATCAAAATATATTTCTGTTAAATATTTATGTTTAAAGTACATTTGAAATACTTTCTATGTTAAATTGTTTCTCTGAATTTTGTTCATTGTTTTAGTGTCTTACCACCATATGGTATCTTTACCATTCAATTGGTACACAACTAGTCGTTCTCTCAAATTCCTCAGATAGTTATAAATCTAAAAATAATTTCTGATGTTCAAAAACCAAGCTTCTTCTCCCACTTTAGACTGACCATCAAATCTTGGTGGTCTGATTTTTTTGAATTAGGTAGATAATTATTTACTATGCCACTTTATTTTCTTGGTTTTAAGTGTCTTCTTTTGTAAATTGTTTTTTTAAGAACTATTTTCACTACTCTCTTTTGTTAACTATTTTGTTTTATCACTAAACACTCGGTGTTCGTTATGTTTGTGAGACTCATCATTCAAGAATTATTCCTTAGTGTTGTTGAAGGTTTGTCCTACATTCTTATTCTCTTTCATTTTCGTCATGTTCTTGAGTAGGATATCATTTAAGTCTTTATGTTCCTTACTATCCTTTAGTATCTTTTCATTATCTTCTTTAATTCTCTGTAATTATTCCTTTATGCTATGCATAGTTTCCAACCTTGAAAGCATACGATAGTTTCTTTTATTTAACTGTAAAGAAAAATATAGTTTTATTTTCACATAATTCTAAACTATATCTCTAGATTATTCTTCGATATTGGAAAAAGAAATACAATAAGTCTGCACTTTTCCTCTTTCTCATATTACTATGAATACCTCTGTATATCTATATTTTTTCGGGCAGCAATGATTTTTATTTTCTACATTAGAGTTACTAATAAACAATGTTCAGATATATATTTTTCCTGTCATAGAGAGTCATTTTATAATATCACAACCTTCCATAATATATTTAATGAAATTCTATATACACCTTTATTATGAAGACCCCCTCCCTCTTCTGGAGCCTATTGACCTACGACGTAAGGATCGATGACTTCCGGAGCTTAAAATAGCTCACAGGCCCTTGTTGAGCCTTTGGAATAAAAAATACATGCCAAAACTCCTTACTTTGGCGGAAAATCCCCTCTTAGGGCGTTTCTGCACACGCACCACACCTACAAAGTGACCAAATTATATGACCACACACTGAGTGATTGTCCCCGAGGAACTCGGGACTTTGGAGATCACGGGCTTTAGGAGTTCCCACAAATAGACCCAATGTTCCTCTCGAACGTTGAAGTGGCAAAGCACCAAACCACTAAAAATATCAACATCCTCGACAGGAGTATGATCGACATTCCCTACTGTTGTTGTTGAGATCCTCCTGGGTCCCAAACTTTGATGTGGATTTGTCCATCTGCTCCTCTATCATGATGTTGTTGTTGTTGTTGCCATGTTGCTTCTACAGGTCCTCCTTTGTTCAACTTCCTCTTTATATTGACTATCTCCTCTGCTAACCTCAACATCATCCTTTTGATATGTTCAATCTCCTTGTCCAACTAGCTTACCCACTGGCTCCCCCCCTACAGTCTTCTCTACTTCATTTCTTCTTCGACACTCGCCAACTTGACCTGTTGGATAAGTTAGCTTTGCGCTATCACCCTTTTCTTCAGGGCTTCTATATCTTCACATATATCAACAAAGTCTGTGTTGTCTGTTGTTCTCTCTTCTACTATAGGTTCTAATTCTGTAATCATCTCCTGTTCACCTCCGTCTATAGAATTATTGAGTAATTCTACTTAATTTTATTCTCTGATATGTTGGGAAGATTCAAATGTCTTCTCATTCTCCTCCTTCATGGTAGTATCAGTTGGTTGTCCCTCTCCTGTCACACCTGCATTACATAAACTATTATCTTCCCCAACATTTGGCCCCATGGCCTCTTTTCTAGATGCCTCCTGCATCACCTCCTCACAATCCTGAGCTTCTCCAAAGCTCACTCCAAGGGATATGTTAATCCCTCATACTATAAAAATGTAATTTTGATCCTCCTCTGTCAACACTCCTTCCTGATTTAAACCCACATCTGAGTTTTTTCGACTTTTAGACAATCTCATATCCTCTTTACCCACCTGGAAACTTGAAACTTTTGTCCTGCCCTCCTGGTATTCCGTGAGATCCCTCACTGATATCTTCTCATTGCCCTCTTGGAAATCTTAACTTCTACCTCTACCCTCTTGACAGTCCATGATATCTCCAACTGATCTCATCTCATTTCCCACCTGGAATTTTGAAAGATCATCTTTTCCCTCCTGATAGTCTATGAGATCTCTACTTGATCTCTCCTCCTCATCACTGAGGTTTTATACAACTTCTGGCTCACAAACGCAAACCATCTTCTCTGTGGCACTAAGGTTTTTAGCATGCCTCAACCACTTCTTCAACACCTGACACTTCCTCTTGGCAACCAACTACTGGATGGGCCATCTAAACCTCTATTTCAAGGGACATTCATACCTCCAACATACCTGGGATTCTTGTTTCATATTCAACATTAACCTATCGAGCTCTGCTCTCATATCCTCGAGCTCTTTGTCTCTCTTCTCTTTTATCACCTATTGGAGCTCTTTTCATTGACCCCGTTACTGGCCTTCAGTAGCCATCTTCCTCATCTACCTTCAAGAATGAAACTGACTCTTCTCCTTCATCCCACCTAGATGTCTACTTCGCCTTCTCTGCAACTGAGAGAATTACTGACTTTCTCCTGCAACACTCTTGGATGTCTCCTTTTGTTTCACACTTGCAAACATCTCTTCAAAGGGAATCACACTATGTCTTCTCCTTCTCCTTTTCCTATTGTCTACAGACAAAATCCACTCTAGTACCACTTTATGCAGACCCCCTCCCTCTCCTGGAGCCTATTGACATCCCGGTCTAAGGATCATTAACTTTGGGAGCTTAAAATAACTCATAGGCCCTTATTGAGCCTTCAGAATAAAATCCACAAGATAAAAGTCCTTACTTTGGCGGAAAATCCCCTCTTCGGGAATTCTTGCACACATGTCGCACCTACAAAGAGACCAGAGGCTATGACCACGGGCTAAGTGATTTTCCCTATGGAAATCGAGACTTTGGAGCTCGCGGGCTTCGAGAGTTCCCACAAACAGACCTAACATTCCTCCCAAACGCCGAAGCGGTGAAGTGTCGAACCACTACAGAGATTGATGGTTGGCATGGCCAAACTAACTAATGGGTTGGATTTGATTCGAAGATCCGACATTCGAGAGTCCTGGATGCTCCACTCTCGCTAACTCTCAGAGCACTAGCCTTGCAAATTTGTAGAGGTTGACATGTACGACCACTATGGGATGTTGAACGTGCGACACATATATGGCTTCAGACTTTGAGAGTCTGGGCGTTTGCACACTTAAACTCCTCACTTCCCCCAAACTTCAGACTAACAGAGTATTCCTCCACTCACCATGTACCCCCCTTTAGATCTACTACTAGAATGTGTCCTAGCCTTCGAGACTTCAACAGTCTCCCCCGACATCTCTTCTCTCCCGATCCTCTGAACCAACATAATTCCGAAGGACTCTGAGGTTTATCCCTTCTGAAACTCTCCAAGATATGACGGCTATGAGACCCCTGGTGAACTCCGACTGGATCTCGACCATTGAAACTTAAATAATAAAAACTCCTTCCCTTTCAAGGGACTTCGGTCGCTAACCTTCATGATCTTTGATCTTCTCGAGGTGACTTGAACCTCAGACACCTCCTTTGAACTTTCAAACTCACTCAGACTTAGAAAAAACTTCTAAGTCTCATCCTCTGTGTTGATATTATGGTAGATGCGGGAGGTATTTACCTCCACATCTAAACCTGACGAGAATAGAATACTTCGTGAAGCAATAAGAAACCCTAATGAGTTGGATAATAACCCTAGAAGACTTTTCAGCTCAAGAAGATAATTTATATTAGGTTATTAACCTCCAAGAGAAGAGGTCAACCAGAAGAAATAATAATATACTGAACATACAGATACCCAGAGTGAGAAATCGACCCAGGTAGTTATCCAAAATTAGTATAAATGCAGGAGGCCAGTTCTCATTCTGGAAGGCAGTCTCAAAATTGCAGAGAAACAACTTGTGCGCACTGCAGTGCCCAGTCTTGTGCGTAGGTTTGGAGGAGATCTGTTGGTGTAGTTGTTGCAACTAGGAGTTATGTTTTGTCTTGGACTATCTCTTGGCTAGGGTTTAGACTATCTGATCATCTCTTGTTGGTGCACTATCCTTGGGGAAAGGAGCACTACCCTTTTTTTGGCTATCTAGCCTAGGGTTTTCTTCCGGAGTGATTCTCTGTCAAGGTTAAGGTGCTTGGAGGGTGGCTTCGGCCTATGGTTGGGTGACAATAGAGATATTGTCAATGGTAAAACAAGCATATCCATTATATTCTAACAGGTTATTGGCCCACGCCTCCTTCATTCAGTCTAACCACTGGAAGGAAACATATTTGTAAGGACATTAAGGTCATTGAAAAACTGTCACTAGGGTATCTAGCAGGAGTAGTCACCATAGCACTTCCACTAGGGTTACTAGTAGGTGCAGTTGTAGAAACCATAATCCTCTCGTTGAGGCACCTTAATAAGTGAATGGATTGAACTAATCTCCAGATAGATCAGTGTGCCCTAGCCTAGCGCATCTCCTGGTACTCTCAGTAAACCAAGATGTGAAGTTTGAGTTTTTGGTCAAATCTAGGGTTGACCAAGTCAAAGCATCCATGACTTACTCTATGAAGTGAGAAAACAAGTTAGATGTAGCTTCTAACTTCAGAGCATAAAAGAAAAGGATTGACCTCATCCTTGCCAACAATAAAGTGTTGGATATCATGAAAACAAAGATCGTGAAACCAGAGTTTGAAAAAGGGAAAGAGAAGGAACGACATAACGTTGCAGTCATGGAGAAGTTCAAAGAAAATGACATCAATTCCATGAGTATCATAGTGGATTCTATAAAATACCACTTGATACCCTACATCTCCCATCTTGACTCATCGAAGAATATGT
>SNQJ01S0011037.1:18201-31464 GCA_010110895.2 Picea sitchensis
CATGGATATGTTCCAGTTTTCCAACAATGATATACTCTATTATTTAGAGCAATATGAAGCCTTCAGAGAAAACCAGTGTTCCAGACTAAAGAAAATTTGAAATCAAGCATTACATTATCTATGATGAAGTCCAGAAAGGAGAAAGTGGTTCTCCAATACATATCTCCATAGATGAGTAGATAAGAAGACATTTTGGTAAAGCTTCTATCCAAGATGAAAGTTTTTTTTCACTCAAGATGGAGCTCGTGAAGACGACTTCCTTATTGAAAAAGGAAGATATGACTCCCAGGTTGGGAGGGAGAACTGATGTACTATTGATTGATGGACAAACATTTTTCAGTTTGAAGAATGGTCCAAGATGAGAAGATTCTTTCCTATTCAGAAAGTGGATTGAGATTTCTGACGGACAAGGATTTCCCATTGTGGTTAACATGGTAAATGGTCCAGATTGTTGATGTACCATAGAAAACGACTTCCCATTGTGGTTAACATGGGGAGTGGTCTAGGGAAGTCTCTCTTCTTGAGGGTTACTCAAGAAGATTGGCCCACCTCGCCGGACAACAATTTCTCATTGTGGTTAACATGAGGAATGGTCTGTTTTAGAGGTTGGTACAAGACAATATTTTCCTCTTGTGGTTAACAAAGGAAATGGGTCAGACGGTCGTTCCTTACGATGTATTCATTCTCTCCAGGTTGTACTTTTTTTAGTGCCAGAGGAATGGCCTAGGGTGGGGAATGGTCCAGGCTCAGCAATCAGGGGTAGGCATTCCTTAGGGAAGATTCATTGTCTCCAGGTTACACTTTGTTTAGTGTCGGAGGAATGGCCTAGGGTGAGAAATAGTCCAGGCTTAGAAATCAGAAACAATCATCCTTCCTTGTTTGAGAAGAATAGGGAAGATAGCCCATTGTTGATGTTCTACTTTGAGGGAAGATATTGTTTCAAGATCTCACATATGTGAGTGAAAGATTGACCCAGATGATTTAGTTTATATCATAACATTGTTTCTGTGCAGGTTGATATCAGATGATTGTTATGAAGACTGTATGACAATAGATGTATACTACTGTGGTGGATGTGTTCCACTGTTCATGACTATACGTTGTTGGTCAAGTACTTGTTTACTACTTTGTGTGATAGTGTACCAATGGATTGTAGTTATGTACTACTATGGATAGACACAGTTGTGCTCTATTTTGTTTCGATTACCTTGAAGACTATCAACAGTTTGGTAAATTATTATCAACCAGATAAATGATTAAAGGACAGAGATTTCCCAGACAGAAAATGGTTCAGAACATCTACTCTTCTAAGACATATGTCTAGATTATAAGAATGACTCTTGTATCACTCTATGGTGTGAGTGACTTATCCATCATTATGTCTGATTACTCAGATGGAGTATGGTTTCAAGAGATGATGCAGCTGATGACAACGATGGTGATGATGATGCTCATGATCTAGTCATGAGATAGTCTAGAAAACTATGTTGATGCTATTGGGTGAATGATATGTTTTTTGCTCAAGACCATTACCTGTAATACCTCCCTAGATAGGAGGGAGTGTTGATATTATGGTAGATGCGGGAGGTATTTACCTCCATGTGTAAACCTGACGACAATAGAATACTTCAGGAAGCAAGAAGAAACCCTAATGAGTTGGCTAATAACCCTAGAAGACTTGTTGGCTCAAGAAGATAATTTATATTAGGTTATTAGCCTCCAAGAGAAGAAGTCGGCCAGAAGAAATAATAATATACTGAATAGAAAAATACCCAGAATGAGAAGTCGGCCCAGGGTGTTAGCCATAATTAATATAAATACAGGAGGATAGTTCTCATTCTGGCAGGCAGTCTCAGAATTGCAGAGCATCAACTTGTGCACACTGCAATGCCCAGTCTTGTGTGCAATTTTGGAGGAGAGTTGTCGGTGCAGCTGCTGCAACTAGCAGTTACGTTTTGTCTTGGACTATCTCTTGGCTAGGGTTCAGACTATCTGATCAACTCTTGTTGGCATGCTATCCTTGGGAAAAGGAGTGCTACCCTTTGTTTGGCTATCTAGCCTAGGGTTTTCTTCTAGAGTGATTCTCTGTCAAGGTTAAGGTGCTCGGAGGGTGGCTTCGGCCTATGGTTGGGTGACAATAGATATATTTTCAATGGTAAAACAAGCACATCCATTATATTCTAACAGTCTACACACTTGATTTTTCTACCTCTTATGAGCTTTGTTTCTCTGAGGGTTTGTACACCTCAGGCACCCTTCCTCTACAGTTCCCCTGAATGCTTGGAATCTTCAAACTTAGAAAAAAAAATCTATGTCCCTCCAATGCACTCCTTTCACTTGATCCCCTTAAGACTCTGAAGGTTTCTGACAACCTTTCATTCACTCCTTACGCTCCACCAATTGACTCCTCAACACTTAGCTCAGTGTTGGCCCAATGCACACCTTGTACGAGACTTCTTCAGACTTCCCTCTCCCTTGATTAACTGTGCACTCCTTGCACTAAATCTATGCAAATTTTCAAGTTGTTTTCCCTCAACTTCAGAGTCAAACTTGACTCTACCTAGCCACTCCTTGCGGGCACTGTGCACTCCTTACACCAAATATTTCAAGAAGAGAAACAATTGAAACTTAAACAACTCCTAAAGATTCATTGACATAAACATGAAACACAACAAGAAGAAAGATAACATCCATGCATACAAATGAACTCATAAATAGAGAAAACCATACTAAAAATAGACAAGCATAGACAAGAATCTAATAGGTAGGAAAAAGTGCTTGTAAATTAACTGAAAATTCTTATGTACAAAGGTTTTACAAATGTTGGACTACAATAGAGTCTCATCCGTCCTCCTCTCCTCTCTTTCTACACGCCTATCCACTAACTCTAAATCTCCTCACTCACTCACTAATTTTGGATACAATATCGTTTTTACAAAAGAGGGGATCCTCGAGCCTTCCCTCGAGCTACCTCATTAATTACATTTAATTTTATTTAATGGCCATCTAGTCTGAATCAGACCTAGAGCCATATGCATGTTAGCCCTTAAAGGTGAAATTGCGCCTTACAATAACTTCTCATTTCAATCATATGAGATCACCCTTCCTAAGACTACAAACATTAACTTCACATTTAATTATATTAAAATTTTAAATGTGGGCTCAAAATTCGAAAGGACTGGTGTCTCCTTCCTTGGGATTCACTCCCTCTTAGTGCATTGATGAGATTTATTGATGGCACTTTATTGAGGTGGAGCGATGCTCCTGCATCATACGAAAAATTCATGAGCTCCTACTCATGGCTTCCCTGCTGCTGCTGTTGAGATCCTCTTGGGTCCCAAACTCTGATGTGGAGTTGTCCATCTGCTCCTCTGTCATGTTGTTGTTGTTGTTGTTGTTGTTTCCACACTACTTCTACAGATCCTCCTTTGTTCAACTTCCTCTTGTTGTTGACTGTCTCCTCTGCTAAATTCAACATCATCCTTCTGATCTTTTCAATCTCCTTGTCCAACTTTCTTACAGGCTAGCTTCCCCCTGCAGTCTACTCTGCTTCATTTCTTCTTTAGCACACTCCAACTTGACCTGTGGGATAAGTTGTCTTTGTGCTATCACCCTTTTCTCTGGGGCTTCTATCTCTTCATATAGATCAACAAAGTCTATGTTGTCTATTGTTCTCTCTTCTGTTGCAGGTTATAATTCTGCAGTCATCTCCTGCTCACCTTCATCTATGAAATTATTGACCAATTATACTGAATTCTCTTCTCTCATATGTTGGGAAGATTCAAATGTCTACTCATTATCCTCCTTCATGACACTATCAGCTGGTTGTCCCTCTCCTGTCACACCTGCAGTACAAAAATTGTTAGATTCACCAACATTTGGCCCCATGGCCTCTTTTCTGGATTCCTCTTGCATCACCACCTCACAATACCGAGATTGTCCAAATCCCACTCCAAGGGATATGATGATCCCTACTACTATTAGAATGTAATTTTGATCCTCCTCTATCATCAGTCCCTTCTAATCTAAACTCACCTCTAAGTTCTTGATACTTTCATACAGTCTCATCTCCTCTTTTCCCACCTGACAACTTGCAAATTTAGTCCTTCCCTCTTGACAGTCTGTGAGATCCCTCATAGATCTCTTCTCATTTCCCTCCTAGAAATATGAAATTCCACCTCCTCCCTCCTCGTAGTCTATGATATCTCCAACTAATATCATCTCATTTACCACCTAACAATTTGAAAGCTCATCTCTACCCTCCTAACAGTCTATGAGATATCTAGTTGATCTCTCCTCCTCATCACTGAGGTTTTATCCAACTTCTGGCTTGGAAATGCAAATGATCTCCTTTGTGGCACTAAGGTTTTCAACATGCCTCAACCACTTCTTCAACACTTGGCGCTGCCTCTTGGTAACCAACTGTTGAATGGGCGATCTAACCCTTTGTTTCAAGGGCCATTCATACCTCCAATGTACCTGGGCTTCTTGCTACATATTCAATGTTAACCTTTTGAGCTCTGCTCTCATATCCTTGAGCTATTTGTCTCTCTTCTCTTTTCTCACCTACTGACGGTCTTTTATCTGACCCCGTTTTTGGCCTTCAATAGCCATCTTCCTCCTCTACCTTCAAGAACACAACTAGTTCATATCCTTCAACCCACCTGGTTGTCTACTTCTCCTGCTCTACAATTGAGAGAATTAGTCTCTTTCTCCTACAACCCTCTTGGCGGTCTCTTGTCTACTACACACTTGCAAAAAAATATTCACAGAGCATCTCACTTTGCATTCTCCTTCTCATTTTCCTGTTGTCTACAGACAAAATCCTCTCTGATACCACTTGATGCAGACCCCCTCCCTCTCCTGGAGCATGTTGACCTCCTGGTCTAAGGATCAATGACTTCAAGAGCTTAAAACAACTCATAGGCCCTTGCTGAGCCTTCAGAATAAAAACCACAGGCCAAAATTCCTTACTTTGGAGGAAAATCCCCTCTTCGAGTGTTCCTGCGTACGTGATGCACCTACCAAGAGACTAGAGGCTATGACCACAGGCTGAGTGATTGTCCCTATAGAATTGAGGACTTCAGATCTCCCGAGCTTCAAGAGTTCCCACAAATAGACCCAACATTCCTCCCATATGCTAAAATGGTGAATTGATGAACCACTACAAAGATCGATGGATGGAAGGACCAAACTAACTGATGGCTTGGATTTGATTCAGATATTCGGGCTTCGGGAGTCATCGATGCTCCACTCTCACTAACACTTGGAGCACTCACCTTTCAAATTTACATAGTTCGACATCTACGACCACTATGTGATGTTGAACGGGCGACTCAGATCTGGCTTTGGACTTCGAGTGTTTTCACACTTCAACTTCTCACTTCCCCCGAACATCGGAGTAATAGAGTCTTCCTCCGCTCACCATGTACCCCCTTTAGATCTACAACTAGGATGTGTCCCAGCCTTCAGGACCTCGGCGATCTCTCTCAACTTGTCTTCTCTTTCGATCCTCCAAACCAATGGAATTTCGAAGGACTCTAATGGTTATCCCTTGCACAACTCTCCAATATCTGACAATTGTCAGACCCCTGGCGAACTCCGACTGGATATTTATCGTTAACACTTAAATAATAAAAACTCCTTCCCTTTCAAGGGACTCTGGTTGATAACCTTCCTAATATTTGATCTTCTCGAGGTGACTTGAATCTCAGACACCTCCTTCAAACATCAGAACTCGCTTGGACTTAGAAAAAAATTATAAGTCTCCTCCTATGCACACTTGAGTTCACTACCTCTTCTCAGCTTTGTTCCTCCAAAGATTTGTAGACCTCAGACGCCCTTCCTCTTTGGTTCCTCTAAATTCCTGGAAACTTCAAAATTAGAAAAATATTTCTAGGTCCCTCCTATGCACTCCTTGCACTTTTCCCCCTTGAGATTTAGAAGGTCTCTTAGAACCTTTCATGCACTACTTACGCTCCATTGATTCACTCCTCAACACTTATCTCAGTGTTGTCTCAGTGGACACATTGAATCTTCTTAAACTAGGTTCAAGGAGATTCCATGTACAACATTTTCTACATAAATCACTATAAAACAAGAAAAATGCCTTATGAGATTCCTTAAAGTGAATAAATAAGTAAAATCTACAAAATACTCCCTTTCCAATTTTCTTTTCACAATGTGTCTCTCATACCTTTAGGAATGGCTTGTATTGTTGTTGGAGTAGTATGACAACGACCACCTATAAGGTTATCACCATATTCTCATAACATCTTAAAAAAAATACCAAATTGTTCCTCACAAAAGAATTTGGAAGGAAGACATTGCTTTCACTTTCCATCCCAAATCTCACCACTAATAGGATAAACCACAATATATTTCTCAATTTCTTTTTGAGAAATTTGTATAAGGTCTTCAAAAAGATTTGGAGGAGAGAAAGTTATGCCAATTCCAACAACCTTTTCATGTTTCTCCATTGCATCCACCCAATCTCCAAATGTCTCACTGGATGATATATGTATGCCATCGATGACACTAAAGCATAACCAATATAGAACTTGGACATATTCTTCCTCCAATAATTCATAATTGGATTGGGATTTAAGTTTATTGAGGATAGTCTCAAAAGCCAATAAATCTGGTCATGTCTCAACAAAGACTTGTAAATAGACCCTATGGATATCCTTTAGCTTATCCAATTTCATATCTAACCCATAGTCCTCATTGTATTCTCAACCATCTACTAATTAAGCCTCGTAATTCCTAATGGAAGCAACAACTAATTCTTTGTTGTGTTCTTTTGTCAAGGCTCTTGTAATTTTGTATATTTTCCCAAAAAGAATCATGATCCTCACAATCCATGTTCACAATATTTTTCAGCAATGACTCTCCTTTTTGTATTGAAATGTCTCTTGATGTAAACCCTAGGAGGGTATCGTTATGAGATGAAACAATCAATACTTCAACAACAACACATAAGTATTTAAAATGTACCTTCTTAGTGAGATGATGATTGGTGATGAGGAACAATGGACTCCAAATAGGATCATTGATCTCCATGATTCTCCATCTAGGTCCCTATCCCTCCGTTCACCATTTTGTGTCCCCCCTCCCTCTTGATAAACTTTCAAAGGTAGAGAGACAATCAAACAACAAAACAACGATGTGGAAAAAAATCATCGGGTTTCAATACCCTTCTCACTATTCAAATAGATTACAAATAAATTAATAATAAATAATGGATCTTTACCTAATATGAAGTAAAAAATAACTTGACTAAGAGTTTAACTAAAGTTTAACTACATTCATCTTGGTGAGTTAGAAGACAAGGTGGAAAACAGCAGGGAGATTACTCTAACACTCCCCTTTAATCTTAGTCCTTACATTCATCAACACTTATAATACCCAAGTGATATCTTTGAAATTCAAAAACAATTCTTCCTAGTGGTTTAGTAAAAATATCTGCTATCCTTTATCTATAGAGTTGAAGAGAAGTATCACCATTATTGACAAGATCTCAGATGAAATTAAAGTGAGTGTCAATGTGATTTGTTTTCTTGTTAAATGCATGATTCTTTGACACTGAAATGGTTAGGTTGTTTTCACATAATATAGGATTTGTCTCATTTTCGAGATGTACCAAATAATTTAAAAGTATTCTCATCCATACTGCTTGGAAATATGTTGAACTTGCATAAACATACTCTATCTCTGTTGAATATATTACAACTATAGGTTGTTTCATGGATTCCCATGAAATCATATTTGTTCCCAAATAAAAATCATAACCACATGTGATTTTCATATCATCTATGTTGCATGCAAAATCATTGTGTGTGTACCCTGCAAGTGCATAATATTTAGACGTTGTGTACCAAAATCCATCATTGATTGTCCATGCAACATACCTTAGTATTCATTTTCAAAATTTCTAGTGAAAATCCTTGGGAGGTTCCATAAACCTAGAAATAAAGATTGTTGCAAACATTATATTAGTTCTAGTTGTAGTGAGGTACATGAGACTACCTACCAACCTCTTATATAGTATTGAAACAATTGTTGAGCCTTCATCTTGTTTCTCAATTTCATTCCTAGTGCTATAGGAGTATATTTTGGCTTGCATTCATCCATGTTAAACCTTTCCATAATATCTGTAGAATACTTTTGTTGACAAACAAAAATACCATGGGCACATTGTTGAATTTCAATTCCTAAAAAGTATTTCATGAGTCCAAGATTAGTCATCTCAAATTATGTTTTCATGGGAGCTTTAAATTATTCTAACATCATATTACCTATATAAATCATATCATCAACATAAAGACAAACAATGGGGACTTTTCCATCTTGATTTGTCTTTTTATAAAGAGTGGGTTTATTATTGCTCTTATTGAATCCAGTGTTTATTAGGTAAGAGTCAGTCCAACTATACCAATCTCTTGGAGCTTACTTTAAGCATACAATGATTTCTTCAACTTATACACTTTATCCTCTTTTCCTTTGACTTCAAAACCAGGTGGCGGATCCACATATACTTCTTGCAATATTCCATTTAAAAAGGCTAAATTTGCATCTAACTTGTAGACTTTCCATTTGTTTTTAGATGTAGTGGCTAAAATGGGTCTCCTTACTATATCTAACCTTTCTACATGAGCAGAGTTTTTTCTCCATAGTCTATGTTAGGTTGTTGAGAGAAACCTTTGGAAAATCGCCTTGCCTTCTGCTTCTCCATTTTTCCTTTTTCATAGGTTTTGTATTGTACACCCACTTGAAACCTAGGCTAGATTTATTGTTGGAAGCTCAACAGGGTCCCAAGTCTTGTTCCTTTCGATGGCTTCAATTTCCTCATTGATGGCTTCTACCCAATATTCCTCTTTTATTGCTTCTTCAAAGAAGGTTGGTTGATGAAATAATAATGGAAAATGAGATTGTTTCTCAATGTCATAATATTTCTCATAGATTTTCCTTATGCTTCTTGTTCTCTGATTTTTTGTAGAGGTATATGATTCGCTGCTAGAAGAAGAACCATTTCTAGAGTGTTCTTCCTATCTTTGTACCCATAAAATTGGAAATCTTGGGGGATGTGTTTGTTGTTCTGAACTTTCAATTTGATCATCAATTTGTCGCATTGGATTTTGGATGTCCAATGTCACATTTTATTAATCACTCTATGATTTATTCTCATTGAATTTGACATCCCTACTTACCATAAATTTCTTGGTGAATGGATTGTATAATATCTAGGATTTTGATTGCTCATCGTTTCCCATGAAGACACATTTTTCACTCCTGTTGTGAACATTCCTTCTTGGCTCTTTAGGGATAAGTGAAAAAGAAATGAAATCAAAATTTTTGAAGTGAGAAACATTTAGTTTTGTACCACTCCATGCCTCTTGAGGTACTTTATCCTTTACAATTATTGTTGGAGATATATTTAGTATGTAAATTGAACAAGAAACTCTTCAGTCCAATAGTCATTGGAAAAATTGTTTTCTTTGAGCATACTTCTGGCCATGTTCATGATGGTTTGATTCTTCATTTCATCCACTCCATTCTACTCTGGAGTATATCTAGTTGTAGTCTTCATTTTTTTTTATACTCGTGTGACACGAGTAGATTCTCATCTTCTACCACTATAACCTCGATGTGTGTCCACACGTTCTGCAAGCATGGGGCACGGGTAAATCGGGGTGAGAATCAAACTTGAGGCCTCCTTTACATATTTCCTTCCATTTGCACGACTCGGTCTACACCCCTGTGGGCTAGTTGTAGTCTTCATTATGATGCCTTGTTGTTTAGAAAAATTTGCAAAACCTTTTGATTTGTATTCTCTGCCTCCATCTAACCTAAGCACTTTAACATATTTTCCACTCTATTTTTCTGCTTTAGCTTTAAATTCTTTGAATTTTGAAAAAGTGTCAGACTTATTTTTAGGAAAATAAATCCATATTTTTCTACTAAAATCATCAATAAGGAAATAAAAACTACCACCAATGGATTGGGTTTGCATTGGTCCACTGAGGTCTATGTGAACCACTTGTAAATGTTCTTTTTCACTATGGGAGGATGTTGGAAAGTTGTCTCTCTTATTCTTTCCAAGTATAAAACTTTCACAAGGACTCTCTTGTTCATTAAAAAAAGGAAGACCTTTTACCATTGAATGTTTTTGAAGAAGACTAAGGATTATAAAAGAAAAATGACCAAACCTAGCATCACATAAGAGAGTTTCATCTAACAATTTGGTCACCTACTTGGGACAAATTGACACTTCTTAAATTTAATTGAAACATCCTATTCTTGGTCATTTGTATTTTTGCAATGAGTTTCCTATTGGGTGGTTTTTCTAGAATTAAGCATGTCTAGACTTTGAATAAGACATCATAGCCATGCTCCATCAATTTTCCTACACTTATCAGTTTGTGTTTAAGGTTTGGTACATAATATACATCATGTATGTCTTTCTTTTGATTTTGTTTGGATAAAATAGGCACAATACCTTTTCGTAGAGATTTAACTTGAGAATCATCACCTAGAGTAATTTCATATTAGATAGTAGTATCCATGCTAGAAATAAAATATTTTTTACCTCTCATGTGACTGTTACAACCACTATACATCAACCAAAATTCCTTGGAGTGACCTTGTTCAGAGGTATGGCATGAAATAAACATTTCTTCAAAAGTTTGTCCTTCATTGTTGGAGACATTTGATCTTCCTTTGTTTTGATTTGACTACTTCTTTCTGAATTCACTCTCATAGTGACCATACTTTCTACAATAATAGTATTGAGTTCTAGATTTGTCCATTCATTTTCTCCCTCTTACTCTTTGATTCCCCTCTTACTCCTTGATTCTTGAGTCTGACGACTGTTTAGACTATCCTGAGTGTTCTTTTGTGTGTCTATATTCTACATTATGATTACCTTTTCCTCTTCCTCTTTGATTTTTCCCTTTGTTTCCTCCCCCTCTGCTCGAAGAGTTTTGAGTGTTGAAAGAATGTTCCATAGACCCTTATTATAAGTTGAGTCTACTTTCATGTGATGGAAGTGATCCAATCATTTCTTCTACTTGCAAACTAGACAAATCTTTAGATTCTAGAATGGTTGTTACAACAATTTCAAATTTCTTGGGCAAGCTTTAAAGGAATTTCTCAAAAACCCACTAATCTTCAATCTGATTTATAATTCCCATGACCGAGGTCATGAACTGGTCCTCGGTCTCAGTCATCTTCATGGTTTCAAACTGAGTTCTGACCAAGGTCATGAACTGGTCCTCGGTCTCAGTCATCTTCATGGTTTCAAACTGAGTTCTTAAAGTCTAAATCTTTATTGTCTTCACCTTATCAGAATGTCCCACGCTTGTTTTTCTATGTAAGAACTAGTTATTTTTGAGAAAATAGAGTCATCAATAATACTTTGCCTTGTTTTTTCTCTTCCTTAATTATATATGGGAATTTCTCTGTGCATTTTCCATGGCAACTAGATATGTTGCGAGTCGATTCGTGAAGCCATTCTGGATTCGTGAAGCCATTCTCTATTGGTTCCCAACATTCCTATTCCTGATCTTGGAAGAATGATTTCATCCTCGAGGACTAGAACTGATAGTTCTTGCCAACTAATCTTTGGGTTGATCCTAAATTGGTAGAGGAAGCCATTAGAAAAACAATTTGTAGAACTATGGATTTAATTAAAAAAATACCTTTTTCTGAGCTCAGCTTCTTCCCTCTATGGGATTCATGTCTCACACCCCTTGAACTCCCACTGAAATGATAAAGGTGGTTTATCCTATTCACCTTTGCATGTCCTTCATCCAAGGCTCAATATAGTGACTACGACCCACTTTGAAAGAGACCGGAAACAACTCCCTCTTTATGTTTCAACAACATTGGCGAATTCCTCTTATATATAAATTTTTATCTTGAGTAATAGCCTCCATGGCAGCGGATCTCTTGAAACAAACTAGCGNTTTAGGTGTCTTCTCTGTTACAAAATTTTTCAATACTTCCATGATCTTAGCTTCCATTGAATCCATCTTAGTATCCAACTTAGATTCCATTGAATCTGTCTTAGTATCCAACTTAGCTTCCATTGAATCCATCTTAGCTTCCATTGAATCTATCTTATTTTGTAGTTCATTTATGTCCCTACGCATTTATTCACCTTCATCCAGAGTCCAAGTAGGATTTTCTGGAGGCTTATTTGGTGTAGAAGTCTCCTTTTTGGGTGGCATGTTGGCCAAGTATCACTTTTGAACCTTGCTTTTGAGGTGGTTATGCTAGACAATATTTCTTCTGTTGTATCTCCCAATTTTTGGCCCTTCTGGGTATGAAACTTTCCCTTATGTATTTATCTGATATTTCTTGTCTTCAATGCCACAGGTCTGATCAAAATTGGATGTGCCAAGTGGAATTTACGGTAACTTCCCCACAACTTGCCGATTTTTGGCCTTTCCAAGAGATCTCACCTGTATAGTGTTCCCCGCACAAAATAATTGATATAAAATTCTGAAACTCGCACCCAAAATACTACAGACTGTTCACGATCCAATGCAACTAGTCCCATGCAATTTGGATACTCTAGGAAGAAGTTATGATTGTTTTACCTGGAACACCTTCTTGAGACTAGTTAATAGGACTAGTCAGACACCCTATCTTACACAGGGTGTATATACAAATTTAGGATGATCCAGAAGCTGAAATTTTTACCATAGATAAATTACTAATTTATGTAAATGGCCTCTGGAGTTCAGGGTCTGAAATGTTACAGAAAATTTTTTATAGTGAAAATTCTGGAATGATTCATTTCAGGATGATTCCAGAACCCTATCTTGTACAGGCTGTATCTCCGAAAGTATAAGGTATCAGGAGATGAATTTTGAACCCAACGTACCTTGATCCGTCTACTAAATATCCTCCAAGCCGTTCCTTCTAAAACGTTTAGAAAAAAATTTATAGCGAAAATGCTACGGTATCTCAGATGTAGCAGCGAAACCCCAAGACCTTGAGCTCTGATACCATATGTTAAGAACCAAACATCAATATAGCATAGAAAAACCTCAGGAAAAGTACTCAACGCCTTGAAAAAGAGCTAATTTCAAATAATAAGCCTCTTCGAGGGGGCAACCTCCTTTTACCCCACTTAAATGTTCAAGTACAAGATGATTCAAAATGAAAATGTCTCCTTGGTATATATAGGAGACTAGGAGGTATAATTACAACTAATGGCCTAAAGCTGACATAAATAAAATAACATTACTAATCTAA
>SNQJ01S0011037.1:31514-68402 GCA_010110895.2 Picea sitchensis
AAAATAACATTACTAATCTAATATGCCCCAATTAAGGGGTAATAAATAACATTACTAATCTAATATGCCCCAATTAAGGGGTAATGAGCCAATATTAGCGCTTAACACAATACTTCTCCATACTTTTCTCTTCACTGAGAAACTATACACTCCTTGCACGAAATCTCTTCAAAGTTTCAGGTTATTTCCCATCAGCTTCATAGTCAAACTTGACTCGGCCTGCACACTCCTTGTGGGCACTGTGCACTCCTTGAACCAAAGCTTTCAAGAAGAGAAACAATTGAAACTTATTCAACTCCTAAATATTCATTCACATAAAAATGAAACACATAAAGCAGAAAGATAATATCCATGCATCCAAATGAACTCAGAAAGAGAAAAAACCATAATAAAAACAGATAAGCATAGACATGAATCTCATAGGCAGGAAAAACTACTTCTATTAACTCAAAATTCTTACATAGAAAGGTTTTACAAACGATAGACTACAACAGAGTCACAGTCATTCTCATATCCTTTATTGAACTCTATGCACTCATCCACTAACTCTAACTCTCCTCACTCACTCACTAATTTTGGATACAAGATCTTTTTTACAAAAGAGGGGCTCCTCGAGCCTTCCCTCCATTTACTTGATTAATTACATTTAATTTTATTTAATGGCCATCTAGTTCAAATCGAGCCTAGAGCCATCTTCCTCTCAACCCTTAAAGGAGACATTACTGCTTACAATAAATTCGCCTGTCAAGCATACGGGCTTGGCCTTCATGAGCCTCCAATCATTAACTTCACATTTAATTATATTAAAATTTTAAATTTGGGCTCAAAATTTGAAAGGACTGACGCATCCTTCCTTGGGATTCGCTCCCTCTTAGTGCATTGATGCATTATCTTGCTGGAACTTTGTTGAGGTGGAGAGATTCTCCTGCATCACTTTACATAATATTGAATCTTTAACCAACTCTGCAAAAATATGATAATGTTATAGTTTACCTTATAATCCTACTATGTTTCTTTTTCCACTCATAAGTATGAGCAATATTATCATTTGAAACTAGTTCTAAACTATAAATACATCATATATTTGTTGATAATACTATCTCTTTTTACTACTGATAAAATAAACAAATTATGCAATATGTAAGTATAACAAATATTTCCTATGAATGCTATCTTTCTTTTACTAATTGGTAAGAATATGCAAGAATAACATATTTGAATCTGTTTCAAAATGGGGAAAATCTAAGGAGAGGATATAGTTCCTCCCAACCATAGACCAGAGCATCCAAGTTAGTTTCTCATGTCACTCCCGAGACTAATTCTTTATTCCATAGGGACTCAAAATTTCAATAACCCTTTCTAGGTAAATTCCAAAACTTCAATCTTTCTCAGAACCATTAAGTTCAATTCCTACAAAAGTACTTAGTAGCATCCTTTCTCCTCTATACTTGTCTGTCCCTTCATGTAACCAAGAAGAATAATAACTTTCCTATTTCTTTCTTTCCAAATTAGCCTCATCCCTAACCCTAGGGAGTCTTAGCCTAACTTTGTGCTAGATTGTTCCTTCACATCCTACATCTTTGAGAGAAGGATTACACTTGTTCTCATGGACAATATTTACCTTGGTGGTTTTTATCCCTTTTCACTCTCGCATGGTATAAAGAATTATTCTTTTATAACTAAATTCTCTCATCAATTTGTCTCAAGTAAAATAAAATAAATTAAAAATAATATTTACACAAATATTTCTCATGATCCAATGTTTATGATCATATAATGTTAGCTTAGGTATTTTCTCAACATAATAACTCAAATTTAAAATTATTCAAATGTTTTAAATGGAGGGATATTACATCAAATATCAATCTTTCAATGCTTTACTACTTTGTTACTCATCAAACTTGTTTCTCTACTTCTACTGTCAATTAGGCTTTCATATATTTTAAATTTATGGAGTCTGCATGTCGAATTACATGAAGGATGACTAACTATGTATCAATTTGAATTTCCACATGAAGAGGACTTATCGAAGTTCCTCCAATCTACATGGGATTCTCTCACTAGATTCTCAATCTTTTCTCCAAATCTTGTATGCTCACTGCTTGGCCAATTTGTTTTTCTCTGCTACTAAATTTCTTCATCTTCTTAAACTAGGTTCAAGGAGATTCCATGTACAACATTTTCTACATAAATCACTATAAAACAAGAAAAATGCCTTATGAGATTCCTTAAAGTGAATAAATAAGTAAAATCTACAAAATACTCCCTTTCCAATTTTCTTTTCACAATGTGTCTCTCATACCTTTAGGAATGGCTTGTATTGTTGTTGGAGTAGTATGACAACGACCACCTATAAGGTTATCACCATATTCTCATAACATCTTAAAAAAAATACCAAATTGTTCCTCACAAAAGAATTTGGAAGGAAGACATTGCTTTCACTTTCCATCCCAAATCTCACCACTAATAGGATAAACCACAATATATTTCTCAATTTCTTTTTGAGAAATTTGTATAAGGTCTTCAAAAAGATTTGGAGGAGAGAAAGTTATGCCAATTCCAACAACCTTTTCATGTTTCTCCATTGCATCCACCCAATCTCCAAATGTCTCACTGGATGATATATGTATGCCATCGATGACACTAAAGCATAACCAATATAGAACTTGGACATATTCTTCCTCCAATAATTCATAATTGGATTGGGATTTAAGTTTATTGAGGATAGTCTCAAAAGCCAATAAATCTGGTCATGTCTCAACAAAGACTTGTAAATAGACCCTATGGATATCCTTTAGCTTATCCAATTTCATATCTAACCCATAGTCCTCATTGTATTCTCAACCATCTACTAATTAAGCCTCGTAATTCCTAATGGAAGCAACAACTAATTCTTTGTTGTGTTCTTTTGTCAAGGCTCTTGTAATTTTGTATATTTTCCCAAAAAGAATCATGATCCTCACAATCCATGTTCACAATATTTTTCAGCAATGACTCTCCTTTTTGTATTGAAATGTCTCTTGATGTAAACCCTAGGAGGGTATCGTTATGAGATGAAACAATCAATACTTCAACAACAACACATAAGTATTTAAAATGTACCTTCTTAGTGAGATGATGATTGGTGATGAGGAACAATGGACTCCAAATAGGATCATTGATCTCCATGATTCTCCATCTAGGTCCCTATCCCTCCGTTCACCATTTTGTGTCCCCCCTCCCTCTTGATAAACTTTCAAAGGTAGAGAGACAATCAAACAACAAAACAACGATGTGGAAAAAAATCATCGGGTTTCAATACCCTTCTCACTATTCAAATAGATTACAAATAAATTAATAATAAATAATGGATCTTTACCTAATATGAAGTAAAAAATAACTTGACTAAGAGTTTAACTAAAGTTTAACTACATTCATCTTGGTGAGTTAGAAGACAAGGTGGAAAACAGCAGGGAGATTACTCTAACACTCCCCTTTAATCTTAGTCCTTACATTCATCAACACTTATAATACCCAAGTGATATCTTTGAAATTCAAAAACAATTCTTCCTAGTGGTTTAGTAAAAATATCTGCTATCCTTTATCTATAGAGTTGAAGAGAAGTATCACCATTATTGACAAGATCTCAGATGAAATTAAAGTGAGTGTCAATGTGATTTGTTTTCTTGTTAAATGCATGATTCTTTGACACTGAAATGGTTAGGTTGTTTTCACATAATATAGGATTTGTCTCATTTTCGAGATGTACCAAATAATTTAAAAGTATTCTCATCCATACTGCTTGGAAATATGTTGAACTTGCATAAACATACTCTATCTCTGTTGAATATATTACAACTATAGGTTGTTTCATGGATTCCCATGAAATCATATTTGTTCCCAAATAAAAATCATAACCACATGTGATTTTCATATCATCTATGTTGCATGCAAAATCATTGTGTGTGTACCCTGCAAGTGCATAATATTTAGACGTTGTGTACCAAAATCCATCATTGATTGTCCATGCAACATACCTTAGTATTCATTTTCAAAATTTCTAGTGAAAATCCTTGGGAGGTTCCATAAACCTAGAAATAAAGATTGTTGCAAACATTATATTAGTTCTAGTTGTAGTGAGGTACATGAGACTACCTACCAACCTCTTATATAGTATTGAAACAATTGTTGAGCCTTCATCTTGTTTCTCAATTTCATTCCTAGTGCTATAGGAGTATATTTTGGCTTGCATTCATCCATGTTAAACCTTTCCATAATATCTGTAGAATACTTTTGTTGACAAACAAAAATACCATGGGCACATTGTTGAATTTCAATTCCTAAAAAGTATTTCATGAGTCCAAGATTAGTCATCTCAAATTATGTTTTCATGGGAGCTTTAAATTATTCTAACATCATATTACCTATATAAATCATATCATCAACATAAAGACAAACAATGGGGACTTTTCCATCTTGATTTGTCTTTTTATAAAGAGTGGGTTTATTATTGCTCTTATTGAATCCAGTGTTTATTAGGTAAGAGTCAGTCCAACTATACCAATCTCTTGGAGCTTACTTTAAGCATACAATGATTTCTTCAACTTATACACTTTATCCTCTTTTCCTTTGACTTCAAAACCAGGTGGCGGATCCACATATACTTCTTGCAATATTCCATTTAAAAAGGCTAAATTTGCATCTAACTTGTAGACTTTCCATTTGTTTTTAGATGTAGTGGCTAAAATGGGTCTCCTTACTATATCTAACCTTTCTACATGAGCAGAGTTTTTTCTCCATAGTCTATGTTAGGTTGTTGAGAGAAACCTTTGGAAAATCGCCTTGCCTTCTGCTTCTCCATTTTTCCTTTTTCATAGGTTTTGTATTGTACACCCACTTGAAACCTAGGCTAGATTTATTGTTGGAAGCTCAACAGGGTCCCAAGTCTTGTTCCTTTCGATGGCTTCAATTTCCTCATTGATGGCTTCTACCCAATATTCCTCTTTTATTGCTTCTTCAAAGAAGGTTGGTTGATGAAATAATAATGGAAAATGAGATTGTTTCTCAATGTCATAATATTTCTCATAGATTTTCCTTATGCTTCTTGTTCTCTGATTTTTTGTAGAGGTATATGATTCGCTGCTAGAAGAAGAACCATTTCTAGAGTGTTCTTCCTATCTTTGTACCCATAAAATTGGAAATCTTGGGGGATGTGTTTGTTGTTCTGAACTTTCAATTTGATCATCAATTTGTCGCATTGGATTTTGGATGTCCAATGTCACATTTTATTAATCACTCTATGATTTATTCTCATTGAATTTGACATCCCTACTTACCATAAATTTCTTGGTGAATGGATTGTATAATATCTAGGATTTTGATTGCTCATCGTTTCCCATGAAGACACATTTTTCACTCCTGTTGTGAACATTCCTTCTTGGCTCTTTAGGGATAAGTGAAAAAGAAATGAAATCAAAATTTTTGAAGTGAGAAACATTTAGTTTTGTACCACTCCATGCCTCTTGAGGTACTTTATCCTTTACAATTATTGTTGGAGATATATTTAGTATGTAAATTGAACAAGAAACTCTTCAGTCCAATAGTCATTGGAAAAATTGTTTTCTTTGAGCATACTTCTGGCCATGTTCATGATGGTTTGATTCTTCATTTCATCCACTCCATTCTACTCTGGAGTATATCTAGTTGTAGTCTTCATTTTTTTTTATACTCGTGTGACACGAGTAGATTCTCATCTTCTACCACTATAACCTCGATGTGTGTCCACACGTTCTGCAAGCATGGGGCACGGGTAAATCGGGGTGAGAATCAAACTTGAGGCCTCCTTTACATATTTCCTTCCATTTGCACGACTCGGTCTACACCCCTGTGGGCTAGTTGTAGTCTTCATTATGATGCCTTGTTGTTTAGAAAAATTTGCAAAACCTTTTGATTTGTATTCTCTGCCTCCATCTAACCTAAGCACTTTAACATATTTTCCACTCTATTTTTCTGCTTTAGCTTTAAATTCTTTGAATTTTGAAAAAGTGTCAGACTTATTTTTAGGAAAATAAATCCATATTTTTCTACTAAAATCATCAATAAGGAAATAAAAACTACCACCAATGGATTGGGTTTGCATTGGTCCACTGAGGTCTATGTGAACCACTTGTAAATGTTCTTTTTCACTATGGGAGGATGTTGGAAAGTTGTCTCTCTTATTCTTTCCAAGTATAAAACTTTCACAAGGACTCTCTTGTTCATTAAAAAAAGGAAGACCTTTTACCATTGAATGTTTTTGAAGAAGACTAAGGATTATAAAAGAAAAATGACCAAACCTAGCATCACATAAGAGAGTTTCATCTAACAATTTGGTCACCTACTTGGGACAAATTGACACTTCTTAAATTTAATTGAAACATCCTATTCTTGGTCATTTGTATTTTTGCAATGAGTTTCCTATTGGGTGGTTTTTCTAGAATTAAGCATGTCTAGACTTTGAATAAGACATCATAGCCATGCTCCATCAATTTTCCTACACTTATCAGTTTGTGTTTAAGGTTTGGTACATAATATACATCATGTATGTCTTTCTTTTGATTTTGTTTGGATAAAATAGGCACAATACCTTTTCGTAGAGATTTAACTTGAGAATCATCACCTAGAGTAATTTCATATTAGATAGTAGTATCCATGCTAGAAATAAAATATTTTTTACCTCTCATGTGACTGTTACAACCACTATACATCAACCAAAATTCCTTGGAGTGACCTTGTTCAGAGGTATGGCATGAAATAAACATTTCTTCAAAAGTTTGTCCTTCATTGTTGGAGACATTTGATCTTCCTTTGTTTTGATTTGACTACTTCTTTCTGAATTCACTCTCATAGTGACCATACTTTCTACAATAATAGTATTGAGTTCTAGATTTGTCCATTCATTTTCTCCCTCTTACTCTTTGATTCCCCTCTTACTCCTTGATTCTTGAGTCTGACGACTGTTTAGACTATCCTGAGTGTTCTTTTGTGTGTCTATATTCTACATTATGATTACCTTTTCCTCTTCCTCTTTGATTTTTCCCTTTGTTTCCTCCCCCTCTGCTCGAAGAGTTTTGAGTGTTGAAAGAATGTTCCATAGACCCTTATTATAAGTTGAGTCTACTTTCATGTGATGGAAGTGATCCAATCATTTCTTCTACTTGCAAACTAGACAAATCTTTAGATTCTAGAATGGTTGTTACAACAATTTCAAATTTCTTGGGCAAGCTTTAAAGGAATTTCTCAAAAACCCACTAATCTTCAATCTGATTTATAATTCCCATGACCGAGGTCATGAACTGGTCCTCGGTCTCAGTCATCTTCATGGTTTCAAACTGAGTTCTGACCAAGGTCATGAACTGGTCCTCGGTCTCAGTCATCTTCATGGTTTCAAACTGAGTTCTTAAAGTCTAAATCTTTATTGTCTTCACCTTATCAGAATGTCCCACGCTTGTTTTTCTATGTAAGAACTAGTTATTTTTGAGAAAATAGAGTCATCAATAATACTTTGCCTTGTTTTTTCTCTTCCTTAATTATATATGGGAATTTCTCTGTGCATTTTCCATGGCAACTAGATATGTTGCGAGTCGATTCGTGAAGCCATTCTGGATTCGTGAAGCCATTCTCTATTGGTTCCCAACATTCCTATTCCTGATCTTGGAAGAATGATTTCATCCTCGAGGACTAGAACTGATAGTTCTTGCCAACTAATCTTTGGGTTGATCCTAAATTGGTAGAGGAAGCCATTAGAAAAACAATTTGTAGAACTATGGATTTAATTAAAAAAATACCTTTTTCTGAGCTCAGCTTCTTCCCTCTATGGGATTCATGTCTCACACCCCTTGAACTCCCACTGAAATGATAAAGGTGGTTTATCCTATTCACCTTTGCATGTCCTTCATCCAAGGCTCAATATAGTGACTACGACCCACTTTGAAAGAGACCGGAAACAACTCCCTCTTTATGTTTCAACAACATTGGCGAATTCCTCTTATATATAAATTTTTATCTTGAGTAATAGCCTCCATGGCAGCGGATCTCTTGAAACAAACTAGCGCTGCTACAAGCCAATTGGTCGCACGAGGGATCTTTCATAACCCTCAAACTTGTGAAGAGTCTCCTTAAGTGAAAATGGAGTGGGATTTCTAGTTCATCCTAGATTCGAATCTGGCAATAGCAGATGTTGTATGGGAATTTCAGGTTACCCTCTAGTTCCATAGGGCTGGGGGTACTGGGCCCCGACCATTGTTTTTCTCTTAAATAAATCTGGATATCGAACTTCCTTTGCTGGCGTGTGGAGGGGCATTTCATCTTTAGCATTCCCTTCAACCTTCCATCCAATATGACTTCGTCGACGACTTGGGAAGAAAAAGCAGAGCCATCAAGATACGTATCCAACATTGTCACTTCCAAATCATATTCATTAATGGAGTACCTGACAATGAAAAATAACATTCTCTTGTGCACCAGCGAAACTTTCTATGACGGTAGGTAAAAATAAATCCATCATATTTTAGCATAGCGAGTGCTCTCTCCCAACAATTCGAAGACGATTGCGACAATGGAACTTTATAGAATGGGGCAGGCTTAAAAAACCTCTTACTTTCACAGTGATCCTGGATCTAGAATTGACTCTACGTTTTTAACTTTCGACCAGTTCGTGTATTCAACCAACACTACACTCAACAATTTCCAGTCAGTATCGACTGCTGCAGCAAGTCGAAGATTTGACCATTGGTAAATTGTCCGATCACTAGCCAAATGACGGACCTCTTCAAACTTTCTTTAGACGAATTGATTCGACAACATTTTCGTTGTTGATTCTTTCCTTATCAATTCGATTTGATACAGGAACAATTTTTCTCATGATTGATTTTCAATCTCATATTTAAAGCTTTGAAATAAGCCTTTTCTAATTCTATTAGAATCAACATCCTCTTTTCACGAGCATCCTCAACAGCGATCAACCTGGTAATCTATCTCCTTTAACAAGACATCAGTTTGCAGATTTTCTTCATCTTCTCATAATTTTTTATGCATTCTTATGTAGGATGGGTTTCTTTGCAATCTTCAGGGAATCAACATCCACAAGCGAGCAGTGTTCAATGAGCATCCATAGCATCCACGTCAACCTTGCAGGTCTTCTTTCTCTTCCTATCTCTCCATATTTTTCAGGTTCAGACCACCCCCCTTCTGCTACTACTGTCACCGAGACCGAATGAAGGAGGCAACATGCCACAATTGTGATCTTCTCGATTGTATGGGAATTCACAATTGTGATCTTCTCGATTGTATGGGAATTCAATTACAGACTACATTAGGGAAACCACATCACACATACCTACTCAAGAAGATATATATATTTGTGGGAAGGTTAACCTACCAAGTTTGTATTCCATCTTCATGAGCATTTATACAATATAGAGATGGTTAGAGTAGTTGTACCAAGTCCAAGTAATCCTTCTTTAGGTTACATTTATCTTCTATGTGTATTTACTTACTTTATTACATGTATTCATACATTCGTATGCTAATCTATAATGTATGATAACTTATTAGAAGGGCCTAAGCATTTATACAATAGAGAGATGGTTAGAGCAGTTGTACCAACTCCAAATAATCCTTTTTTAGGTTACATTTATCCTCTATGTGCATTTACTTACTTTATTACATTTATTCATACATTCTTATGCTAGTCTATAATGAATGATGACTTATTAGAGGGGCCTAAGCATTTATACAATAGAGGGATAGTTAGAGTAGTTGTACCAACTCCAAGTAATCCTTCTTTAGGTTACATTTATCCTCTATGTGAATTTACTTACTTCATTACATATATTCATACATTCTTGTGCTAGTGTATAATGTATGATGACTAATTAGACGGGCCTAAGAGGCCTCCCAACAATATTTATATGATTTGTAGAATTGTAATTTACCAACTCAAGTGAAAATAATCAATGTGGTGGGACCAGACGTGCAAGTAAAGTACATTGATAAGGAGAATATCACTAGGAGGTAGTTCAAAAAGTATCTTTAGAATACATAATTTCCCAAGATTTATTACGATAGGAATATGAAGGATTTATTTGAACTCAATATTGGGAGCACGACCATGGTTGAGCATGAGAGAAGATTCTTAGCACTGGTGAGTTATGTTGATTTCATCGAGGATGAGAAGGTCAATACTCAAAGGTTCATGAGTGGGATACCTTCAATCTGCGGTGACAAGATACACTATGATGATCCCAATACATTAGAGGAAGCAATAAGGATAGTCAAATGCATTTATGATCAACATAGAGGAGGATCAACCTTGCATAGATCTTGGGTTGACATGAAGAAAGATAAGATTAAACAAAGAAAGAAAGGATACAAGCTACCATTCTTCAGAAATAGTTCTGAGGGACAACCAATTCAAAATGAGCCCACAATGTCAAAAATGTTGGTTAAGAGGCCAAGGAAGTAACCTATTAAATGTTGGGGTTGAGGGAGATCACATGTACAAAAATTTCCCTCATAGAGATGAAAGAGTGAAGACTATCCACAATGTATAATGGGTTGATATAGTTGAGGACATGGGAAAAAACATGCCAAGGATCTATGTAGCCTTGGAAAATAAAGAAGATGAATTTGAGTCTCACATGATTGAAGTGGAAGGTAAAATCAATGATCAACCTATAACTCTTTTATTTGATTCAGGGGCTAGCCATAGTTACATTGATCCTAATATTGTAGAGAGATTTTGCAAAGAATAAATCATGGGAAATATTGGTTGGTTCAGTTAGCTATATGAGCTTAAAGAATAATCAATGAGTTGGTTAAAGATTGTCCAATGGACATTAATGGACTAATAAAAAGGGTAGATTTGAACATCATCCCTTTGGGTTCATATGATTTCCTAACTGGTATGGATTTGTTGGAAAAGAATGATGTTATCCTAGATTTGTACAACAAGGAATTTACTTGTATTGACAAGGAAGGAAACTTAATAATAGTTAAGGGTATAACAAGGGTAGTATCAATCAAAGAAATTTCATCCTTGCAGCTAAAAAGAAACTTTGGGAAAGGATGCCAAATTTATGCAACTCATATGAAAGAGGAAAATAAGGATAAAGTGCCAAGTATTAAAGGCTATGATGTCCTAAAATTATTTTAGGATGTATTTAAATAGATATCATTGTTTCCACCAAAGAGGGTTATTGATTTCTGCATTAATTTGTTTCTTAGAGAAATCTCGGTGTCCAAGAATCCTTATAGGATGAGTACTCCATAGTTGAAGGAATTGAAAATGCAGCTTGAACAAATTTTGAAGAAGGGGTATATACAGCCCCAAGTGTGTCACCCTAGGGTGTCCCAATATTATTTGTGAAAAATAAGGATGGAACCTTGAGGCTATGCATTGATTTCATGCAATTGAATAAGGTGGCTGTGAAGAAAA
This sequence comes from Picea sitchensis, assembly GCA_010110895.2. Lineage (NCBI taxonomy): Eukaryota > Viridiplantae > Streptophyta > Pinopsida > Pinales > Pinaceae > Picea > Picea sitchensis. The sequence goes on from SNQJ01S0011037.1 coordinate 42,970, forward strand.
AGTATCCCTTACCAAGAATATATGATTTTATTATCAAATGCAAGATGCAAAGATAGTTTCCAATATTGAACTTAGGTTAGGATATCATTAGATTAGGATTAAGAAGAATATATCAACAAGATAACATTTAGATCAAGGTATGGCCATTATGAGATTACAATGGTTCAATTTCGTGTGTCAAATAAAACAATTGTCTTCATGTGCTCGATGAATGGTATTTTCATAAATTACTTGGAAAAGTTTGTCATAGTCTTCTTGGATCACATACTTATCTAGTAAAAGTATGAAGACGAGAATGAGTAGCAATTGAGGATGGTGCTACAAGCATTAAGGGAGCATCAACAATATGTAAAATTGAGCAAGTTCTCATTCTATCAAAGGAAGATACATTGTTTGGGCCATATCATTTTAGAGGAAGGGATAGCAATGGACCCCGAGAACAAAAATTCCAGTGAAGGATGGCCAACACCAGAGAATGTCTAAGAGGTGAGATCATTCACGGTGCTTGAAGTTTACTACATAGAATTTATTGAGGTTTTTTCAAAGATTTCACACCCAATTAATTCTTTAAAAATGAAGGGTGTGATATTTGACTGTACCTATGATTGTGGAGATTTTTTTTATCATTTAATGAATTTGTTTGTAACGGCCCTCTGTTACGACAACCAAAATTTGGTTTTTGTTGCATTAGGAAATATACATTACAATTAATAATGACAACCTTGTCACATCATCCGACATATTAATGAACAATATTAACACATTAAAAACCTACACGACATAAGATGGCACAACATGGCAGTTGATGGGTGCTCTATATGCACTTAAAAACACTTAAAAATCCTCAATTAAATTTTCAACCTGGGGAAAGTAAACTTAGAGTCGTAGCACTATAAGTTCCAAGGAAGAAAGGCTAGAGGTAGTATAGTCTAATTAAACAAATGGGCTATATAAGGGCTAATCTACTTCAGCAAAGACTATTAATGATCAAACCCTATCAAGAAACTTAAACTATTTATCATAAGTAACTTTTGAACAAAGGATCGATGGATTGTTCTAAGAAAGAAAATGAAAACCCTACTTGAAGCAAATTAACTTAATCATGACAATAAGCAAAAACAAGCTATCTACCTAATAAGAAATAGCAACAACAAACTATTTTAATTAACCTACTCAAATTCAATAAGCAACTATCATATTAAAGCAAGTAAATAGACAAACAACTACCCTATCAAAGCAAAATAGACAAGAAATCAAACAACTAACTAACCTATGATAAATTCTATAGCAATTAAACTAATCAATATTACTCAATAAGAAACTAATCAAGCTACTAGGGAAGTGAACTCTATTCTTAAATTAAACTTCACAATTACTTCTAATTTACAAAAGGAAATCTTAACCTACTGGATTCAAAGAATCATGACAATGAAAGTAACTAACAACTATTCCTTAATCTATGATAAGAAAACTATTCTTTAATCTACCAAAGAAAGAAGACTATCTTCTAATCTACAAAAGCAAGGAAACTGTCTTTTAATATACAAAGGCAAGGAAACTATCTTTTAGTCTACAAAAGCAAGGAAACTCAAATATAGTGTTGATGGTTATGTCTCTGGTGTCTTATGATATCACGATGGAATTTAACAATTAACGATAACTCAAGAGGGATAAACTCAATATTAACTTTGATAGCAAAGTGAAAAGTGTGAATTATACAATCCAATGAGAACTTAGCCATTACAGAAGCAACATCAACTATCCTTCATATCCATGTGATTATTCAATCATGCATTAATCATCAAAAGTATAAAAACACTATTCTAGTAAATTCAATTGCATTCTATGCTAATTAAGAAAATTCATACTACTTAGATTCATACCTGAAAACTAATCTCAATAATAAACCTTGAATTGAAAATGAAACCTAGATCTAGAAAAAGAATTTGCATGAAGTAAACTAGACTAAACCTATTTCAGCAAATTAAATTGCAAATGGAAAATACTCATAAAACATAAATTAAATTCTATTCATATTTCAGCATATGACAAGAAAATAAATAAGCAAACTAAATGACAATTAGATCAACACAACTAAATAACAATTAGATAATCAAACTAGAATTAAACACTAAAAACTAATAACTATCCATCCACGAAAACTTGTCAAAGAAACCATAAACTAAAAACTTTGTTTTAAACTCTATTTCAACATATGAAAAATCTAGCTATCATCTAATTACACACAGGGTTAGTAGATAAGAACTTGCAAGTTCATTTCCTATCAACTAACAGATCATTACATATTAACACTAGCCTCCATAATAACCTACAAAACTGAACTAAACTAATTAAATTATGAACAACAATTTATACACTAAATAAACAGAATAAAAAATCATGTACAGGAAATAAACAAAATGACGATTACACTATTCAAATTCACAAGCAAACTAACTAAATATTCATCGAGACTGATGGTGGCCTCCCAAGCAGCTCGTGGCTACTCCTCAAAGATGAATCATGAGCTCAAGAAACATGAATTCAACATTTTAATGAAAAATGAAATTTTACACAGTTTTAGCAAAATATGTCTGAAAATGGAAAAATAGAGTTGAACTATCCTGTTTATATCTAACACTCTTTGTTTGACCACTGAGGTGGTATTTATAGGTTTAAAAGATGAGAGGTCGACCATTGGGAGGGTTGACCTCCTCTAAAAACAACAAATTGCATTCAATGCATCTTAACCGCCAGTGACTTCTAGAAACAAGGCGAGCCAATAATTGCCCAGCATAACAACCCAATATGAGTTTTTAGAAGCTCAATAGCTGGAGGCCATGAGCATGAATAAAACCCATGTCGCTATTTTTTCCATCACTGGTTTCTGATATGATAACTGCCAACTCTCCCACGGTTTTAGTGCAGGACGGAGTACCAGATTCCGAATTGAAAACCATGAACTACTCTCAATCCATTCATCATTTCACGAAATGTCCCATGGAGGACCTAATTGGCCATATTATGCACAAAACCCATTTTCTGGAATTTTCATATTCCACTTCATGCTCTGAAAAATTAATATTTAAGTTTGTTTCCTATAATAGTGTCGGATGAAGTACCAGACAGAGTGTCGGATGCAAAAATGACCTATGATTTTTCCTTGTGACACAAAGAACAAGAATTAGTTTCCTAAAATCATTAAAACATGGTGAATTATACTCAAAACTGTCATAAATATAAATCATACATAACTAGTATGAACCACGACGATTTAACACAAAAACTCTTCAAAATAGGAAAATGCATATACACATTTGGCCAAAAAGGATCTAATTATTGTCATTAAATTAACCATATCATGGGCCCAACATTACCCCCACACCTAAGATTTTGCAAGTCCCACTGCAAACAAAAAGGAATTTGCCCTCATTACTAAGCTTGTTGAGGAGGATCATATTAAGAAGCTTACCCTTCTTGCTGTGAAGATTTTGTCTTGTGCCTCTTGTGTTGCTTCAATTGTGCCCGGAGGTTGCGGTTTTCTTTGGTCATCTCGTCAAACAACCTTTGAAGGGAATTCACCTTTGCTTGGAGGATTGCACTATCATGGTGAATATGTGTGTCCAAAGTCTTCCTATCTTCCAATTGTTGGGGAAGCTGAAAATTCTCTTGTTGTAATTTCTCAATGGTTGGAGTAGGATCAAATATCTCGGAGGAAGACTTAGATCCCTTGAAATATGTAGAGAGTCTATCATTCTTAGGACCTAGGGTAGGCATCTTTGAGGTAGGAGTAATAGGGGGTTGATGAGGAGAAGTAGGTTCAGATTTTGTCTTCCTTTGATACTTCAATTCGTCTACAGATACTTCCATAATTCTTTTGTGAGGTCTTTCAAGATCGAAGGACACTTGGATATGGTCCGAAGTAGTCAGGGGGTTTGCATAAGGTTTTCCTCTTGGATTGTGTGTACTCTTTCGAAGAACTCCCCTATGACATCGATTAGCTCCTCTCCTATTCGTGGTAACTTGAGGAAAGTCTTGTTGAATTACTTCTTGTAGATTTTTGGGTGTAGGATCAAGAGATATTGAAGGCATCAGAGGGTTAGCAATAGGTTTCTTGGTATTTTTTCCCGATGGAGTTGTAGGGGTATCAACAAGCTTCTTAGATTTTTGTTCCAGAAAATAAATCATTTGTGAAGGAGGGTTTCGAGTTTTCCAAGAGTGGGTTTTGGATGGAGAAATAGTCCTTAAATCCAATGTCTTTTGCTAGTATTGATTGTCAAGTGAGGGTTTGGAAATTGGTAAATGAACTCATCCCAAGTTTGCCCCTGTTTTTCCAATTCGGCTAAAACAAGGAGTTTGATAAGGCCATGGTGAAAGAGTCTATTGTGGGGGTTGGTTACATTCTTCCTCACTTGAGAGGAAATCGTCTCCAAGATATTTAAAATGTAGAAGGGAAAATTCAATGGTTTATTGAACTAAAAGTGAGCTAACAATCGAAAGTGATAGGCTTTAAAGATGGAATATCTACCTTCACATGTAATCAACCTCGTGATGACTATGAGAGGGTTGATTAGCTCCTATTTTATCCACTCCTTAAAGTATCCTTTAGCTCCGGAGATGTTATGGAATTCTGGTTTAAAAGCCTTGTTATAGCTTGATCGTAGCAACCAATGGTTTTTAAACCATCTATCCCCCACTCCTGGAAGCTTCATGGTTTCATCTATGGATTCCTATGAAACCACAAAGGTGAGAGACCCCACGCGCATTGTCTTCCCATCAAAACCAAGGGAAAATTACATTGATATTCCATCGTCGTGGCCCTGCAAGTGGGACAAAAATGACCCCCGACCTGCACACAAAAATACTTCCCTGCACTGTGTAAACTCAGGGATGGAGAAGAGGTTTTCATTGGAAGAGGGATCATACCTTTTGGGCATCGTGACGGTGTGTAAAGAATGGAAAGAGGGTGAAATTCACAGAGAAAGGGTGAAATCGGGCCAAGGAAGAGCACGATTATGCAAAGGCCGATCGCAATTGAATAGAAGAACGAAATGAATAGAGGTTGACCATGTTTAAAAATATGGTCAAACACAAATGATCAGAGGTGAATTGGAATGAGCATAGGTGAGTGTGAGAAATAATGGGATAACCCAATTCCATTTTGGACTGCACCTAGGGTGGAAATAGTTGCACACATGCATGCATGAGTTGCCATGTGTGAGCGATTTTGAATTTAATGGCATGTTTTTGGGGGAAATCATAATGATAAGAAGTTAAATCAATGCCCAATTACTTTGACTTGGACATTTGATCATGACAATGTCTAAGGTTTGTATCTTTAATCTTGATTTCCATGAACTAATTCAATTAAATGCCATTGATTCCTGGTTACCTGAAATTGTGTACAGTTACTGGTGTATATTTTCATATGGCACTTTGTTCAGCACCTCATACGACACTTCATATGGAACCTCATACGACACTCCATATGGCACCTCTGTGCTAAATTCATTTTTACCTCTTGTAATGGATAGACTGCAATCTTGGAATGGTTTTGATAGTCACAATGATTAGGAGCAGAGGAAGAGTGCTCTATTATTGTTGATTTTGCCACCATGCTTATTCAATCTACTCGCATAAGACATGTAATTTCAATCCTATGATGAACAGCCTATAACGAAAAATAAACCAATAAAGTGTTCTTTTAAGGGTATGTACAACAATTTATAGCACATAGGGGATTAGCTTTTGAAAAATAAAATGAATGTTGATGTAATAACCTGTATCATGAAAAAAATACATAAATTTTTACAAAGATTTACTTCTCTAGGCAATGATCATTTGTCAACTCATGAACTCCTCCCCCACACCTAAGTATTGTGACACCTCACAATCAAAAAAATATAGGAAACCAGTGAGTTCTCCCAATAGCCGAAGATTTACAGCTTGTTAAGAGTAGAGATAAATTTCACAGATTAGTTTGACGAGACAGTTATAATATGGCCCCACCTATAGGATAAGAGATCCTATATATAGATAAGAAGAAGTAGGCGAGAGAGTTTCAAGATAGTCTCAAAGTTAGTTCCCAATGGCAAGTTTATTGAGTTCATTAACCTTAGATTAACCATGTGTAATTCATGTCATATTTGTCTACAAGTAATGTCATACATCAGGACAAGTTTAAATTTATTATTTATTTTTTGTCAAATTACTATCTTGGCTAGGTAGAATGCCCTGCTGCCAGCAAGCTTGTTCAATACTCCGACGGGTTTACCTAGTCATACCATAGGCCGGTACCCACTGCCAGTAGACCTGTTCAGTATCTTGGTGGGTTAGCCTCTTACACCCTCAGATACTTGCCCTCATCTTTTAAGATTTTAGTATAAGATTTCTTTGTGCAAGAAGATGGGGGAACAACTCCGACACAACTTTTTCTTTCTTATTTTTTTTTTTTTTAATTGGGATGGTATTTATGTTAGAAGACGACTTTATGTTATATTCCTTAGTGATTGTCTTGATGTAAGGGGTACTTAAGAGGACGTGGCCTATCTAAATATATGATATAGTCAAGCTATTTAGTGTGTAGTGGATGGTACCATTGAGAAATAATAGAAAGGTATCTCTAGGATGATCTCACTTTCTTCTTTTGTAAGTTATTGTGATGTTTCCATGACTAACCGCTAATCAAACCTCCTTGTTAATTTTTAATAAAGATACTTTACTAACTTACTCAGGTTTCTTGGAAAAACTATACTAGAGACCTCTAAGATTGATGGTTACGGTATCACTTCCTTATATAGTGGTGGAGATTTTCAAGAGCAACTGGTTTTTTTTAAATGCCTTAAAAAAGAGAAGATGAAAATTTTTGCAAAAGTATGGCTAATTACAACAAGTCTATATTCATTTGATTCTTAACAGACAACAAGGTTCAAATATAGCCATATTTTGAAGAAAAATCCTTCATTTATATTTCCTTGAACCTGTGTACTCCTGGTGAAATAAATACCTACATAAATCTCTAGAATTGCTTATCAACAAAATTCAAAATTATTTACATATGTACAATAGATAATTCAAAAAATATTCAAGAACAAGGGGTAACTTGTAACCAAACATTATGAAGAGGTTGAGTTGGCTTGTTATTCGGGTTGGGCACTGGTTGTGTCAGTAATAATGTTAATCTCGGGAAGCTTGCATTCTGATATTGTTGCAGTTGTTGTTATGGAATAGGAGGTAAGGGTGGTGGAACAAAACCTGGCAGAAGTTGCAGGATGTTTAATGGAAATTCATGGTAAGGATGGTTGGACATAGGGACTGGTGGAGCTTGAGGGTTCCCTTGGTTATTCCTTCCTATCCATCCTTGAAGCCAATGATTTTGGTACTGTGTAGACCAGTTTTTCCAACTTTGTGACTTCCACTGTTGTTGTTGTTGATAATAGGGTGGAACTTGAGATTGTGGATCTGGGTATGTAGGTTGGTTCCTAGGCTTCCATGGCCTCATAGGTGCATAAGAATATTTCCCAAGATCCCCACTCCTATAGATGGATAACAAATCGGGAAATGATGGACATTTCTCAATTGAATGGTATTCAATGCAAAATCTACAAACTGAAATGTTATCTAATGGGCATTCTCTTGAGGAATGATTCCTCCTACATCTTGGGAAATATATGCTCATTCCTTCATTTTCCTCCTCCTGTTTCTTTTTAATTGTTAGGGTGTCCAACTGGGAACCTATTGTGCTTAAGATATCCATATTGAAGTTCTCTAAAAGGTTCCTTATCTCTGCTCTTGTGATACCACCTGAAATAACTTGTTTTAAGTTTYTACTGTAAGGATCTCGAACATTCKTTCCTTTTTTAGCTCTACTCCTTGAGTAATTCTTACACATTTCAGATATTTCGGTAAATTGTTTATGAAAGATGTCACCTGATTCCATTAGGTTAAGAATCTCTAGGTGTTCTTCTAAAATTCCCTTAAGGAAAAGAGCCCTAACTACATCCTCTGGGAGGTCATGGTATTTTGACTTCTAGCAGATGTTTGAAAATTGTTCCATATAATCCTCGAGATTCTCGTCTTCTAATTTTTGGATTTTGAAAATATCGTTACGATATTCTTTGGTCTTGCAGTAGTCTTGGTACTTCTTAAGAAATATATCTTTCATGGCTTCCCAATACCTAATACTGGATTCTCCCAACCCCATGAACCATCTTAGTGCAGAGTCCTTGAGGTTGTAGGAAAGAGTTTTAGTTTCTGGGCATCTTGTAAGTAGTTGTAGCTCCTACACAAGATGTCGAAATCAAATAGTAAGGTGTATGGATATTCACTTCTTTTACCGTAAAAGGTGGGCAGTGTTGAGAGAGGAACATTTTTCATATTGACATTTGGGGTGGTGTCCAAAATTGGAAACCTGAAGGTAGTTTCGATTTGATTTCCATCTTCTTCTTCCTCCTTGTGTCTTACATTTTTGTGATCCTCCCGATCATCCATATTGTTTTGGTTTCCAAAAAGAGAGTACCCGAGTGGGTTTATTCTTGAAGAGAACAAGGTATCCCTTTGATGGGAAGGTCTTCCTACTATTTGGTTGTCTCAGACTCTACTCGAACCAGTTGAGATTATTGGTGCCAAAGTGTTTGTGTCAATTTGAGAGACAATTATGTTGGCTGAACTATCAAACAAGGTATTCACTTGTTGAGGATCTATAATGTATTCAAAGTTAGGATCTCCTGATGGTGGTAAGTAAACAAAGGTTGTATTGTTTGGTTCTACAGAAGGCTCGAGTGGTCTTGCCTCTTGTTCCACTATTATTGATGCTTCAGTTTTCTATTCTATAGTTCTCCCTATCTTAGTCTCTTCAAAGACAACTTTATCTCTTTCGGTTGAGCTAGCTCCTCTTTTTCGATATTGATCTGCGAAATTTATAAGTGGAATGTTCCTTCCCCCAAAAATATCGGAAGGAACCTTGGTTGAAAGGTATGATTTAGATTTAATATATCTAGGTTTTCAGTCTTTAGGTCTATTCATGTAAGAAAACAAAAAAAAAGAAGAACTACCATTGGGTTTGGGGGAACCTGCTATAACAGATGCACAGGTTTTTACCTCTCGTCTTAAAGTTCCCCCTCCACCAAACTAATGATAAGGTTTAGAAATGATCTAATTCCTACCTTGAGACAACTCCCCAAAAATGACGCCAAAAATGATGGGTGTTCTATATGCATTAAAAAACACTTAAAAACCCTCAATTAAATTGTCAACCCGAGATAAGTAAACTTAGATTTGTAGCACTATATGTGCCAAGGTAGAAAGGATAGAGGTAGTATAGTCTAATTAAATAAATGGGCTATCTAAGGGATAATCTACTTAAGTAAAGACTATTAATGATAAAACCCTATCAATAAACTTAAACTATTTATCCTAAGTAACTTTTGAACAAAGGATCGATGGATTGTTCTAAGAAAGAAAATGAAAACCCTACTTGAACAAAATTAACTTAATCATGACAATAATCAATAGCAATCTATCTACCTAATAAGCAATAGCAACAATAAAATACTTTAATTAACCTACTCAAATTCAATAAGAAGCTATCCTATTAAAGCAAGTAAATAGATAAGCAACTACCCTATCAAACAAAAATAGACAAGAAAGAAAATTGTAGTGTACCAATTGCTCTGATAACAATTTGTAGTGTACCAATTTCTCTGATACCAATTTGTAGTGTACCCTTCACTACCCAGGTTCACCCAACCTCTCGGTTTACCATTCATTACATGGATTTAAAAACAAATGCATTTAACCAGAATTAAACACACTTAACAACTCAGAGATAAAATATATGGAGTGCGCTTATAATTAAGTGTTCCATAGCATTCATCATTAATTCATTTACCGGAAGCTTATGATCTGAGAACAACATAGTCATGGCAGCGTGTTGTTTAAATCATAATTCAAGAATACTTATCTTGTAACAGGCGGAGATACCAGCGAAGTCACGGGCCTTCACGAACCTCCCAGCCTTAGACTGTTCATCATCTCGCGTTAGGTCACCCGAGATGGGGCCAGAGCTCCACCCGGGCAAGAATCTAGACTTCCAGTGAGGTTCTTGAGGGCTAACACATACACATTCAACATGAAGAAGCTCTCCCAAAAATCTCCACGCTCACTTTGCAAACGCCCTCATTCCCCATGCATTCCACGGGAGAGTGCACCTTCATCACCTAGGCAGTCCTTGGTACCCGGTCTCCACCTTGGGTTATAGGAGCAGTCCGGACTGAGAGAGGCTGGGCTCGCGGCAGCTGATTCTACAGGAGTTCTGCCACCCTCCCTGCGCTCCATCCTGGAGAATTGACTCCACGAACCAACAAGCCTCAGGTCTGATTGTTGCGCAATCACAACAATCCACAATAACACAGACAAATGCTTCCCACAGCGGCTCGGCAATTAGGACTGATATCACGGTGATGATTTTGGGGCAGGCTTCTCGCTGCACAGGGCTGCTTCAGTTATCCCAGACTAGGGATTCTTCCACTTTCGGGTTTGCTGGGAATTTGGGTTCATCGAATGTCGTTCTCGGGATTTCTGGAACAAACCACCTGAGACTCTTTGCTTGGACCAATTATTCCACCCGGTTTCGAACTTTAACTACGGTACTCGGTTTGAGTTAGTCGGGATATCAGCAGAGAGTGCGTCTTGGTTCCACATACGGAAGGTTGGGTTGAGAATGGGCGAAGACCATTTCTCGGCTCGAGTTAGGGGTTTTTATTTGCATGCGTCATGGTGGGCATTTGTCACCCTGGGAACTGCCTGCATTCCATCCGTACACCTTCCTCCCACCACTTAGGAATTCACGGGTTCCTTCAAAAGGACTTAGGACAAATAATGTACGCATGGATTTTTAGGAATATTAATAAAATATTATTCGAGGACTAAGCCCCCTAGGATTAGCCCATAGGCTCAACACTCAACCCCTTCCCACCTTCCAACCCCTGATCCCTTGCCCACTCTATGGACTCTCAATCCCCATCACTCTTTCATGGTAATTGGGTCTGCAGCGGTATTTATATTTTATTAATTGACGCATACATACAAGTACATCAACGAGCTCCTGGCCTTCAACACTTAGGCTCCCTGAGCTAACAAAACTCATAAGCCTACAATTTATTCAAAACTTGGCTCCCCGGCCTATAGAACATATTTACAATTCTTGCATATAACATGATCTGCAATGGGGCTCGGCCTTTAGGGACACTACAAAAACAACTAACTAACCTATGATAACTTCTACAACAAATAAACTAATCAAGATTACTCAATGAGCAACTAATCAAACTAATAAGAAAGTGAACTCTATTCTTAAATTAAACTTCATGACTACTTCTAATTTACAAAATCTTAACCTACAGATTGAAAGAATCTAACGAAATGGAAGTAATTAACAAATATTATTTAATCTATGATAAGCAAACTATTCTTTAATCTGCCAAAACAAGAAGACTCTAATCTACAAAAGCAAGGAAACTATCTTTAATCCTACAAAGCAAAGGAAACTCAAATATAGTGTTGATGGTTATGTCTTTGTTGTCTTATGACATCACGATAGCATCTAAATTAGTGGAAGTAACTCAAGGACAACTAACTAACCTATGATAACTTCTACAACAAGTAAACTAATCAAGATTACTCAATAAGCTACTAATCAAGCTAATAAGAAAGTGAACTCTATTCTTAAATTAAACTTCATAATTACTTCTAATTTACAAAAGGAAATCTTAACCTACTAGATTGAAAGAATCATGAAAATGGAAGTAATTAACAAATATTATTTAATCTATGATAAGCAAACTATTCTTTAATCTACCAAAGAAAGAAGACTAGCTTCTAATCTACAAAAGCAAGGAAACTATCTTTTAATCTACAAAAGCAAGGAAACTCAAATATAGTGTTGATGGTTATGTCTTTGTTGTCTTATGATATCACAATTGCATTTAAAAATTAACGATAACTCAAGAGGGATAAACTCAATATTAACTTCGATACCAAAGTGAAAAGTGTGAATCAGACAATCCAATGAGAACTTAGCCATTATAGAAGCAACATCAATGATCTTGCATATCCATGTGATTATTCAGTCATGCATTAATCACCAAAAGTATAAAAACACTATTCTTGTAAATTCAATTGCATTCTATGCTAATTAAGCAAATTCATACTACTTAGATTAATAACTAAAAACTAAACTCAATAATCAACTTTGAATTGAAATTGTAACCTAGATTTAGAAAAGGAAATTGCATGAAGTAAACTAGACTAATCCTATTTCAACAAATTAAATTGCAAATGGAAAATACTCATAAAACATAAATTAAATTCTATTCTTATTTCAACATATGACAAGAAAATAAATAAGCAAACTAAAGGAAAATTAGATCAACACAACTAAATAACAATTAGATAATCAAACTAGAATTTAATACTAAAAACTAATAACTATCCATCCATCGAAACTTGTCAAAGAAACCATAAACTAAAAACTTTGTTTTAAACTCTATTTGAGCATATGAAAAATCTAGCTATCATCTAATTAGACATAGGGTTAGTAGCTAAGAAATTGCAAGTTCATTTCCTATCAACTAAAATATCATTGCATATTAACACTAGCCTCGATATTAACCTGCAAAACTAAACTAAACTAATCAAATTATGAACAACAATTTATACAGTGAATAAACACACTAAAAACTCATGTACAATAAATAAACAAAATGACGATTAAACTATTCAAATTCACAAGAAAACTAACTAAATATTCACCCACACTGTTGGTGCCCCCCCCCCGTAGGTCATGGATACTCCTCAAAGATGAATCACGAGCTCAAGCAACAAGAATTCAACATTAAAATGAAAAATGCAGTTTTACACAGTTTTAGTTAAATATGTTTGAAAATGGAAAAACAGAGTTGAACTAACATTTTTTTATCTAACATTCTTTTTCTGACCATTGAGATGGTATTTATAGGTTTACAACCTCAAAGGTAGACCATTGGGAGGGTCGACTTCCTCTAAAAACCACAAATCGCATTCAATGCGTCTTAACTGCCGATGACTTCTAGAAACAAGGCGAGCCAATAATTGCCCAGCATAACAACCAAATATGAGTTGTTATAATCTTAGTAGCTAGAGGCCATGAGCACAAATAAAACCCATGTCGCTTATTTTCCCATCACTGGTCGCCGATATGATAACTGCCAACTCGCTCATGGTTTTAGTGCAAGACGAAGTGTCGGATGGAGTACTAGATTCTGAAATGAAAACCACAAACCGCTCTCAATCCATTCATGATTTTAGGAAACGATTCTTGTGGGACCTAATTGGGCATATCACGCACAAAACCTGTGTGCTGGATTTTTCAGATTCCACTTCATGCTCCCACAAATTAATATTTAATTTCTCTGCCTGTAATAGTGCCACATGAAGTACCGGATGGAGTCCCAGATGCAAAAATGACCTGCAATTTTTCCCTGTGCCACACAGAACACAAATTGGTTTCCCGAAATCATTAAAACATGTTGAATTATACTCAAAACCTTCGTAAAACATAAATCATACATACCTGGTATGAACCACGACAATTTACCACAAAAACTCTTCAAAACTCTTTAAAGCAGGAAAATGCATATACACATTTGGTCAAAAAGGATCTAATTATCGTCATTAAATTAACCATATCATGGGCCCAACAACAATGACTAACAATACATATATTGATGCATTAACACAATAAACAACAAACCATAACCAATGCATTCCTTTAATAATGACGCATCACAACATAAACCAGAAATCGCTCAATTCATCGCATAAGGAAAATCATGAGTTAAAATTAAAATAATTCATCATTGTGTCGGGTCTAATCTAATCTACTCAATCCATCCTTCAGGTAATGATTAAGTGAAATTCGTATAAGGCAATGCTATATAAAAATTAATATTCATAAGTGTAATTACAATCAATGAGTCTAAGATAAACTCATGTCTAAGCGATCCATATAAGATTAATCATCACCCGTCACATAAGGACATCATGTTACTTTACATATCCAACTAAGAATTAAAAGTTGATCAGCCATGCTTAACAATACAATAATTTAACATGCTCCCCTTCATCATGTACCCATTTTATAAGCCCAAGAAAATCAGTAAGGGAAATAAATAAAAATTCGACAACTTACATATCCATTAAGAAATTTCAAGGAAGACCTTAACTTGTTCTTCCATAAATAATAGTGCATTTACTTTTCTCAAATTGATTAAAAGAATTAAAAATGAGCAATCTGATGTAACAATTAATAGATAATTAGATGTTAAGCTACATTCCAAGTTAAGAATCCAAAGGAGGAGTTATGAAATTTATTCCAACCCCTGAACCTGTGCAAAAATGATTTAGTTTTCAAACTGAACCTTAAACCGATCCTCAATCCAGACCTTCATCTAGTCCTCCATATGGACCTTCATCTGGCTCCCCATCCAAACCCTCATCCGGTCCTCCATCCGGACCTTTTACAAAGAAATTTTTTATAATGAAAAAATTGAATTAAAGAGAATACAGGAAGCAAGAAATTAGTGTGGGTATGAGTTCCAACCGAAAAGGAAGAGGCTAAGGGTTAGGGAACATCAATCCAGGTGTTTGAGGCTAACATCAAGACCTCAAGGAGTTCCAATGAAGTGATTCTCATGAACATACCATGAGATTCCTGTAGAATTTAGAATGGTTTTAAAAATTTCCAACAAGCATAAAATGGAATTCATGAGGTGTAGTACATACATAATTTTTCAGTAATTCCTCCATATTGAACGTTACTCAACAATAAGAAAAAAAATCGATACTTGACCGAGATCGAATACTCAAATGATTATGGGATTTCAACCCATAGGTTTGACAGTCAACACACGGAGATATATGTTTCCAATGCAGAAGGTAATTGTTGGATAAAAACTGCTAAACGAGGACATAAGGGTCACTGTCCAATTTTCAAAGAAACACCGAGGTAAACCCTAGTGGATTATGCCCAAATGCAAAGTTATTCATGAATCCCAAATTTTTTTTGAAGATGAAAGCTAGGCGAAATTAATTTCCAACTCAGACAAAACCAAGGAAGTAAAATCGCCAGGAAGGAAATGAATGCATGGAGAAATTAAAATTCACACCAACTGTGAGTTCAAGCTTGCACCACAAGTAGATTCCAATTAATAAATAAATGCAAATCTCCCTAAAATATAAATGAAATATAAAAATCGAGTTCTCGACAAAAGTAAGAAACGAATCTATATTTCCTAAAGATAGATAAATATCTTCAGAACTCTATACAACATAGGAAATATATACATAAATCAACTTTTAAAAACTCAGAGGAGAACGGGATCGCATGGGTCAAAGTTCACTATATTTTCCCAACCCAACTCTACACAAGGCGCTAATGACAGAGACACAAAACAAGAGTTGCACACCACAATTTAGTCATTAAAATGATGCACCTCCTAATACGACACTCCATCTGGTCCTGGATCTCGTAGCTGATACAACCCTCGATCTGGCCCTTGGTTTGGCCCTTGATCCAGACCTTGAAAAAAAATTCTGAAAGGAAAACGAAATTGCAATACAGACAATGAATAGATCCAGGAATGGATAATCTTGGAAGAAGGAATAGTAAATGAGCACAGAGGTGCTTAGGAAGGCAAGATAATGTTGCAGCCCCAAATCGTTCAGAAAATTAAATACCACAAAAATCAAAGGAAATACAGAGAATCTAACCACTCATTTTTTGGGATTGTTTTCTACATTCCAGCAAGGAATCCACCATGAATAGAGCTGGAACTTTAGACAATACTTAACCTATGTACCACATCATAAGATTTACAAGATTTGGCAGCATAAGGCTACCAGAAATTATGTGGAACGAGTACCATCGTAGAGGGTTTATGGCTGGAGATAATGCATAAAGGAAAAGAAAAATTCATGTGGGTATGACCTCTGCACCCCTCAGCTTCGTAGAGGAGAAAGAGATGATAAGAAATCACTGAATGGACATGCAGAGACATCAATTGAAATGTTGGGCAAAGTGGGAGAAAGACACAAGGGATAACAATGCAGTGCCTACGTGAGGAGAGAAATCATTAGGCAACTGCTCCATATGATTTTCTCCAAATTCTAAGGAGAGGGACACACACATCTCTCAACATAATGGGCATAGTCAATAATGCATGGGTAGATAAACAATTGGAAAAAATGAGGAAAATGCCCAGATTAAGTAGGAAAACAAATAGATGGACACAACAAAACAAAAGGAGAGGCTGAGTGAATTTACTTGGGAAGAGAAACTAAAATAAAAATTGGTGTGGGTGTGAGGGCGTGAAGCCATATATTTTCCTCAACGCAACAGAGTGGTATTACAATCATAGATCAGAACACTTAAATTTAAAACAGGGATAATGGGAGGGAGACAACGAATGAAATTTAGTCAAGAGGGGAAATCCATTTAAATATTTTGTCTAACCACATCAACAATCTTGCCCAAATATACTAGAAAACGATTACAAATCCATAAACATATAATTTCCACACACAAAAAATTTAACTAATTTGCGACATAAAATTTTAGACATGTGTATCGTAACCAAAGGGAGAAGAATCTGTAGTTACTATCTCGTGCTTGCGCTTTCTCCAGATCCTTGCTTTCTAATCGTTGGGACCTGACCTATACCTCCCAGCCAATGGTAGGGGTACTCTTCTTCACCTTGATCCCCTAGATCCGCAAAGGGGCCAAGAGCACTAACCAGAGAACAAGCTAGCTACCAATTCACCTCACAAGGTCAAGCTACCACTCTCTATTTGAGCTGGGTATCCCAACTCCCACAAGAAAAATCAATCAAGAAAAATCCTGCAGCATAACCTTTGTAACAACCCCAGTTAAATAGTTACATAGGATTTATTAAGTATAGTTAAATAAATAATTAACTGTCTTAAGGTGTATTAGTTAAGTAATGATTAACTATTAATAATATTATTTATTTATTGTTTAATAAATGTTGATTAATTAATTAATTGATTACTTAACACATTCAATGATTTGGGTAAAGCATTAAAGGGCTTAATAACTTTAATTTAATCATTATGAAACTTTACGTATGATAGGGGATAAGGTAATAAAGGGAAGGATAAAGTAATTAATGGAGGGTAAGGAGTCGGTGAATGGGGGAGATATGACTGGGCATAGGCCTTCGGGAAGGGCATTATGAAATTTTGGGAGAGGAACCATTGCTGGGGAGAGTGATTGTATTTCCTGGTTTTGATATTTTTCTGGTTGGGAGTTTGGGAGGAGAGTTGCAGGAGTGCACCTGGTTGCTGGGAGGTTTTGGCTCGGGGCCTAGGAATCCTTATGGAATCCTAGAGTGAGGGAGCCGGATAGGCTTCTCCTAGATGGCTGGGTGGTTAGTCGGTTTTGGGAAGAGTTTAGCACAATTTCAACTTCACCTTGGACAAACAGAGATCAGGGATTTAGCATCAAACGAAGGTATTTTTATTTATGTATTTTCAGGATTATGTGGTGTTATGTGCATGGATATGTAATTTATTAGCATGCTGTGGATAAATTTAATTTCCGTTGAATATTAAATGCTTATATGATGATTAATGAATTATTTATGCATTGAAAGAAATTCTTTGTTTAATTGTATGAAATTTTTTAGGCTTTATTAATTGAGGTCACTACACATGGTATCAGAGCTTCAGTTTGAAGCACTAGAGCCTTAAGGGCCTACCTACCCACCTACCCAACTTAGGAATGGAAATGTACCCACCCAGAAATTTAAACAACCCTAAATAATTTGTATATGATATATATATNATATATTGAAAGCAGTCTAGGGGCCCTGAAACCCTTAATTAGATAAATCTGGTCCAAGCTCCAGCTCCGCCTAACTTGCAAGCCAATTCATCATCTATTATAAAATAATGTAAAACATATAATAAAAAAAGAAAGTAAGGTGTAGGAAGAATAGATAAATAATATAAAAAAAAAAATACTCTTGTTTGACGCCAATGATACTGGAACTGCCAAAAATCTTTACTTATGGAAGAGGAATATGGAAATACACCAAGCCTGGAGCAGATTCAGACTGTGTTGATGGATTGCTTTGTAGTTTTTTCTGCAATTCGACAGAGGTCTCTTTGAACCAACCTTGTTTAGAAGCTTTTATCCAACCATAGCCAGTAATGTTAGGATCCGTTGAGTAGTCTCCACTGTCTAAAAAAATAAAAAAATATAAAAGGCTATGCAAACTAAAAGGTTAAAACAAAAATTGCAGCCTTTAGGTCAAGACCGATCCGGTAAAAACCATACTAAATCATTCTCATCAACGATTGGAATAAGAAAAGCCTCAAATGGATGCAAAATGCTCCCAAAATAAAAAGGATTCTTACAAGATAAATCTGTATTTTAATTATTTATGTGCATCAGATAAGAAAGAATGTTCGAAAACGTGATCATCCTTACCTACCTTGGACAACCACTGAACTTGCATGCTTGGTGTAGTGCGGTGAAAAAAGCATTCCAAATTCGAAGGCAACAGAGCTCTGGAATGAAACAAATTCAAAGGCCACTAGGTAATACAAGCCAGGGAAGACTGAGCACCATTTTCAGTTATGAAGATTTCCAGATTTAAGTATCACATCTGTGGATGGAATGCATGGTGGCGTCTTTTCTTAAGACAAAATCCTAATATGTGCCTTGGTCTCCTCCCTCCTTTGTTGGATGATATTCCCACCCTTGCCCATTAAACACCCAACCTGACCATTGGGCACAACCAAACAAGTGATGATAAGATTGTTGGGGTCATTTTCATCAGAAATATCCTCAAAAATTCTTCCATGAACCCTAAACAGAGCCTCCTGGGCAGCCGGAATTTTCCCCAAATCTCCACCATTATTCTCGTTATCTTTTGGGACAGAAGTAACAATAACCCTCTCTTCGCAACCCTGGACAGTCTCTTTCACCGTGATTCGGGCACCCATCTCCTGCCTAATCTGCATAACAATGCCGCCGCCTTTTCCAATGACTCCACCGGCCTTGGCCTCTGGGTAGAGGATTCAAAACACTGTCTCACCCAGCCCCGCTAAGGGATACTGTAACCGCTTGTGCGTGGTGCCAATGTCTCCACCCGGTGGGTGCTTCAAACAGGGTCGAGAATACGCAATGTCCATGGCAGCTGCAACACCATACAACCACAAGTTAAAAGAAAAAAACATACAAGCCAACGCCCAAGCACCAAAGACAAACAAAACCAGGTATCCTTGGGCTCGCTTTGCATAAACCATACACCATACATCCACAAGTTAAAAAAAAAACATACAAGCCAATGCCCAAGTACCAGAGACAAACAAAACCATGTACCCTTGGGCTCGCTTCGCATAAACCATACACCATACAACCACAAGTTAAACAACAACATACAAGCCCAATGCCCAAGCGCCACCGCCATACACAAAGCCCAGAGAAAAAAAAAAATTAGTCCTGAGCCATCAAGCGCCAAATGAAGGAATGAAGGAGCACACCACTATGCACAAGGAATCCTCCAGTCCTTAAGCTTGTAGGCACCAGGGCCGACATCATACTTCACCTCGGCGTGTAATGACTGACTAAGGAAAAAAAATGAAAATGAAAAGGGGTTGAGTAGGGTTGGAAGTGTGGAATGAAGGGAGAAATGAAAGCGAGTCTAGGTCTAGGGTTTTGGGGTAGTGAGAACCCTAGGGGGGGCACGTGGGCGTCATGCGAGGACCCACGATGCCAGACTTTAATTTTAAAATTTTTAATTATTTAAATTTTTTTTTGTCTTAATTGTATTTTAATTTTATTATTATTTTAAATTTTTTTTGTCTTAATTGTATTTTAATTTTTTTATTATTTTAAAATTTTCATTCGTTTAATTTAGGTTTAAACTTTAATGGTTTAAATTTGTCTAAATTCTAATTATTTAATAATATATATATGCATATAAATAATTATATTTAAAATAAAAATACTTTTATGTTTTTTTTTGGAGATCCATGGGTTTTGAACCCACGACCAACCGTCCATCCAAGACAAGCACTTTGAGGAGAACCCTAACACCAATGTGCCATGTATGTGCCTTGGAGAAAAATTAATTAAATTAATTGGAAGGATTAATTAAATTAGTGATTAATCAATTAATACTAATAATAATATTAATTTTCTGGATTAAATTGAAAGTGTTGATTAAGGCGATTGAAACTTAGATTAAAGTTTAGTCTAGATTATTAGTTTTTAATAATTAATCAACATTAGGTTGGAAGCCACCTTAATTAGTTGTAAACACAAAGTATAAGGACTTAGACCAAGATAAGAGGAGGAGGCTTCATGCGCACTAGGAAGGTAAGTTAGAGAAATTAGCAAGTGGGGTATAGTGCTAGCATAGCTACTGGGCGAGGGAATCAATAGTTTTCTTAGGCGACGACATCAAGCTTAGACGCTTAAAACCTAACCTAGCCACTCCCCTAAAGAGAGTAATGTCTTTTTACAAAAAAGTAAAAAAAAAAAACTTATGCCTAACCCTGTTTTCTAGTTAAGTTGCACAATGAGAAACGTCCTTGAACTCACCCTGACGACTTTGGTTGATGTAGGTTAAATCATACAGTATGGTTAGGAATCGAGGGAATCGAGGTAGAGGAGCATCGTCGCAGGAACCACCAACACTGCTAGCACTGCCACCACCATCTCCCGAAATAGCTCTCATACTGTGCTCTTTGGAGGCCATAAGTGAGACTTTAAAGGGCCATCAACTAGCAGGGATTGAAGTGGATCCCCCACCATATGGAATGGGTAATATAGAAGCATCGAGGGATTCAAGGGGAGGACCTCCACCTGAAGACATCCCTAGAGAATTGTAGAAGATCAAATTTTCAGAGTTTTCTGAGGGTCACGCCAGTGAATGCGCAAAAGCTTGGTTGGAAGGCATGACAAGGTGTTTTTCCCTTAAGGGACTATGTGTCCACCTCAAATGTGAAGATATAAATTTTTCAGTTGAGAGACAGTGCCTTGAAATGGTGGGGAAACCTAGAAATAAAACTTCATCTTATCCCAGACACCGTATCTTGGGAACTTTTCAAGGAGAGGTTCCGAAGGAAATATCTGCGAGCTTACTATGAGGAATAACAGGTAGGAGCATTTCATGCTCTAGTACAGGGAAATAGGACCATAGAGGAATATGAGATTAGGTTTATGGAATTGGTCAAGTATGTTTCATATATGGATAACGACCAATGACAGGCATAATGCTTTGTCTATGGGTTGGACCCTAAGATAAGGGCTATGGTGCGGATGTGGAAACCGTCTTCAGTAGAGGAAGCTGTGGAAAATGCGCGTTATGCGAAGGAACACATGAACTTAACCAGAGGTACGAGACCGACCTTTCCGCATTGTCATGGATTCATAGGGAAGGCCCCTAGGACATTTTCTAGGGGAGGGGGCTTAAGGCCACCTCCATATGGTAATAGAGTCGCACCAAGGACAGTAGCCGCAGGTATTTCAATGGTAGCGAGTGAAGCATCTCGTTCATCACCAACGATGCAGGTAGGTCCATGGCCATCTAAGGGAACAACTAGTAG
Organism: Picea sitchensis; assembly: GCA_010110895.2. Lineage (NCBI taxonomy): Eukaryota > Viridiplantae > Streptophyta > Pinopsida > Pinales > Pinaceae > Picea > Picea sitchensis. The sequence continues at coordinate 64,645 of SNQJ01S0011037.1, forward strand.
GGGTAGGGGTTCCAGGGGAAGGAACTCATTTCAGAGATAGTCACAGAATAGTGCATAGGTTCAATCTCGTGTTACTTGTTGGGGATGTGGAGGACCCCATTACCAACGTGACTGCCCAGAGTTACAATCAAGATTTGTGCATAGAGAAGGAAAGGCCCTGATGGGAAGAGCAAGTAGCAGCCACCATATTTACACAACGGTTAATAATTTCCAACCCAAACATCAATCCACAGTGGTGGAGTCATCAAGTACGCTAAATCATATCAATGTTAAGATTTTATTTGATTCTGGTGCGACAAATAGTTTGATTTCACCATCTGCATTAGAAAAGAGTGGGTTGGAAGCCTATGAGCATGATGACTTTAAACAAGTCGAGATGGCTTCGGGGGAAAAACAAGTGGTAAGACCTAGAGTTGATAATTGTATAGTAGACCTGGGAGTGTGTACTACCAGGTTGAAGGTATACGTCATTACTCTTGGGGAATATGACCTAATCATTGGAATGGATTGGTTAATAACTCATCGAGCTTTGGTAGATTGTTTCGCAAAAAGGGTGCTTTGTGTCGACGATGAAGGAAGACCAGTAGAGATCCAGGATGTATGGAGAAAGGTGTCATTACACTTTATCTCAACTATGAAGGTTAAGCGATGCTTGAGGCAAGGGTGTCGACTGTATGTAGTGGAAGTGGTGAACTAAAGGAAGGGAACCTCCTTGGATCAGTACCCGGTATTGTCAGAATTTAAGGATGTTTTTCCGAACGAGTTACCAGGGTTACCTCCTGAGAGGGAGATTGATTTTACTATTGAGCTAAAACCTAGTGCAGAACCAATTTCCAAGACTACGCATCAGATGATAGTGCCAGAACTTTTTGAGTTTCAAATGTAGTTGAAAGAGTTATTAGACTTAGGGCTAATGAGGCCCAGTGTCTCACCTTGGGGCACAGCAATAATTTTTGTAAAGAAGAAGGATGGTTCCTTACAATTGTGTATATATTATAGGGACTTGAATCATGCTACAGTGAAAAATAGGTACCCAATGTCGTAGATAGATGACCTCTTCGATTGATGAAAGGAGTAGCAGTATTCTCGAAGATCGATTTGCGATCAGGGTATCGTAAGTTAAGGATTAAGGAAGGCGATATCCCAAAAAATGACTTTCGAACTCAGTTTGAGCATTACAAGTTTTTCATAGTACCCTTCGGATTGACCAATGCACCAATAGTATTCATGAGCCTCATGAATGACGTATTCCGAAAGAACTTAGACCATTTTGTACAAGTCTTTCTATATGACATCCTCATCTATTCCAAAAATGAAAGAGAACATGAGGAACACTTATGAGTGGTGTTGTCCTGTCTTAGAGAGAACAAATTGTATGGGAAGTTGTCGAAGTGTTCTTTCTTCCAGAAAGAAATTCACTATTTAGGTCATATCATTTTCGGTGAAGGAATCTCTGTGGACCCAAAAATGTTAAAGGCCATTATGGAGTGGCCAGTGCCGAAAAATGCCCATGAGATGAGAAGCTTCATGCGGCTAGCAGGTTATTGTCGGAGATTTTTGGAAGGATTATCTGAAATAGTGTAACCCATCACCACTTTGCAGTGCAAGGGGGTCAGGTATGAATGGACAAAAGAATGTGATAGTGCATTCATTGAACTTAAGAGGTTACTAACTAGTGCGCCAATTCTACGAGTGTCGGATATGGAAAAGGAGTTCACAGTCTGCATGGATGCCTTGAAGCAAGGGTTGGGGGCCGTGCTAATGCAGGATGGAGGAGTGATAGCTTATGCGTCAAGGAATTTGAAGAAACGCGAAGAGCTATACGCGAGTCATGATTTAGAATTGGCAGTTGTAATGCTAGCTCTGAAACTTTGGAGGCACTATCTTGTGCAGCAAAACTTTGAGCTCAAAATAGACCATCAAAGTTTAAAACATCTCTTCACTCAAAGGGATCTGAATGCCAGGCAAAAGTGATGGAGTGAGTTTATGAGTGAGTACGATTTTGGTATTTCATACATCAAGGGAAAGGAAAATGTGGTCGCAGATGCCTTGAGTAAGAGACCACGTGTCTTCTCCTTGGTACCCTTAAAGGTCAATCTGAGGGAATGTGTGTTGATACAACTCAAAGGGGACAGTTGGTATTTAGAGGTTACTTCAAACCTCCAAAGTGGGAGGAAATTAGATCCAAAGTATGAAGGATATAGTCTGGAAGGAGAAAGACTATTGAGATATCGAGGAAGGATGTACATCCCTGAAAATGGGGATATTCGAAGCATCATACTGAAGGAATCCCATAGAGCACTTTATTGTGTGCATCTGGGTGTGAAGAATATGTACGCAGACATGAGGAAGCTCTTCTTCTGGGTAGGCATGAAGCATGATGTAGTCCATTTCATCGCCAAGTGCCTAGAGTTTCAACAAGTGAAAGCCGACCACCATCACCCAACAGGCCTCCTACAACAACATGATGTTCCTATGTCCAAGTGGGAAGCCATCTCTATGGATTTTGTTGTGGGGTTACTGCTCACATCTCATAGACACAATTCCATTCTTGTGATAGTTGATAAGTTAACCAAGAGTGCTCATTTTATTCTGGTTAGAGACACTTACGATGTCACTGATGTGACATCTATGTTTGTAAGTGAGGTTATCCATTTGCACGGGATACCTAAGAAGATCATTTCAGATAGGGACTCCAGATTCACTTCTAGGTTTTGGACAAGTTTGCAGTCAATATTGGGGCTCAGTTGAACTTAATCACAGCTTATCATCCTAAAATAGATGGGAAAACTAAGAGAGTAAATCAAGTCATGGAAGACATGCTTAGGATGTACGTCATGGACAATCAAACCCATTGGACAAGTACCTACCTTTGGTAGAGTTTGCCTACAATAATAGTTTTCATAGCTCCATTAGAATGCCACCCTATGAAGCCCTGTATGGAAGGCCATGTAGAACGTCGTTGAGTTTGGATAGACTAGAAGACCGAGTAACAGTTGGGCCAGAATTGATTCAAGAGATGGAGGAACAGGTGATTCAAATTAGGAAGAGACTAAAGGAAGCACATGATAGGAAGAAAAGTTATGCGGATGCACACAAGACCGATCGAAGTTATGAAGTGGGAGACCAGGTTTTCATTCATATCAGGCCTAATAAGAGTACCATACAGTTTGGGAAGGGGACAAAGTTGTCACCTCGATTTATAGGACCGTTTAGAATCCAAGAGAAAATTGGACCCGTTGCCTATCGTCTCGTACTGCCACCCCACTTGCTTAAAACTCATAATGTTTTTTCATGTATATGTTTTACGTCGTTATGTTGCTGATGAATCACATAAACTAAATTGGAAGGAAGTGCATGTATCGGACGTGGGAACTCTCACAGTAGAACCATTACGCATATTGGAACGTAGAGTCCGACAGCTCAGGAATCGTCTGGTAGACCAAGTTAACATCCAATGGAACAAGTATAGTCCAGGATCTACTACTTGGGAAGACGCCGAGACATTACGACGAGACTATCCCTCAATTTTTTTGACCACCTCAAAAATATGTTTCTCGAAGGTTGAGTGTATGTAACACCACCTTTTGACTTAGACAGCTAGGATTACCTGAAGCCTACATACTTTTATTTTCTATTCACAAGTGAAACTATTAAATGATACACTTAAACTTTTAAGACATATGAACCTTTATGAATGTTTATATGTATTTGAATAATGATGGACATGATGCGATATATTGTGAGAATGTAAATTT